>QANX01004575.1:0-54494 GCA_003254975.1 Ochetophila trinervis
AATATTTTGGTGTCAAATCCTTTTTCAAGGATCCCCAAGGGATCTACACTTTTCTTCAAGTCACCATCCAATCAACCTTTTCGTGGCACTTGAAGACAACCCATCGGCTTCAAAAGCAAAGTCAAAAAACAAAATGGAGTAGAAGGAGATAAACATAAATTACAAGACAGACCCTGTCTCATTTTAATCATGATTAGACTGGTGACAATGTACACATTACTGTACGGAGCCGCCCAAACACATAGAGAGGTGTGGTTCCTGATCTTAGCTATCTCCTTCTCAATAAAAACCCTTACAATAATGAACTACACTTCCACTTTGAATCGTGAACCATACTTTTACTGTGTTTGTACCGTGTCGTTTTTATATCGTGTTAAATTTTACCTATTCGAACCTAATATATTACATTTTTATATTGAACCGTATTCATATCGTATCATATCGTTTCATATTTGTTTTGTATTTTATTCGTATTTATTAAACATATATATATGGGTATTTTATTTTTTATATTTAAATTAATATATATTGTCAAATGATAAACTATAAGCCTAAATACATATTCAAATAATATGTTAAACATTTAAAAAAATATATTAACATATTAAAATTCAATATAAATAATAACTGTGAATTTAAAATATGTAAAATATTATAAATTAAAGCTATATTAAATATTATAAAACAAACTAAAATTAATTTAAAAATATTCAAAATATTATAAATTAAACTGAAATTGTACATCCAATACAAGTAATAAAAAAAATAAAATTTAAAACAAAATATTTATATATAAATAGATATAAAAATTATAATTTTCCAATAAAATAAAATATAAATTTTATAGTTTTCTAAAATTAAAAAAAATAATGTAAAAAATTAACTATAATGAAATAATTAAATTAATATTTTTTTATCGTGTCTTATTGTGATCCATCGTGTTAACGTGTTCTAACCCGTTTCAATCCGTTTTTTTATCGTGTCTTATCGTGTGACACTGATATCAATCCGACCTGATTTCGCAGACCCAAACTCATAAATTATCGTGTCATTTCATATCATATTGTGTAACATTTTATCAGATCTACTCTCAACTCTTTTGTTAAAGGAAAATTTCATTCACATTTTTTAAGTTTTGCTATAATTGTTTTAAGATTTATATTTTTATAAAAAAATATCATTATCATTATTTGTTTTAGTATTTTATATTTATTATGTCAGCCACGTTTCCACTATGATTTATGAACTATTCCTTTCAACTCTAAAGTAAAATTTATATTCTTAAAAAATCATGAGTAATCTTTTATTTATTTTAACAGTTAAAGAATAAATGCAGATTAAAATTGTCATAATACAATGTTGGTCTTTAACTATTAAAATTGACTTAGTAAAAACTGACATGGCCTAAATTATAGTTAGGACAAAAAATGAGATTGCCTAAATGAAATATTTCCTACAAGCAATAAAAAATATTCTATAGGAAGAATAGTTTAATAAATCATTCATAATCAATTACATAACATCTATTATGTAAGATCTGTATGTTTTATTTATACTTTTTACAAATTTATAGATTGTTTGAATTAGAATGCACAAGTTATAAATAGAAACTACATAGATAACATGGCATAATTGTTATATTAGATCATCTAGTTTTTTGAAATTTGTAAATTTGCATAATTAATGTTATTATATAATTAATATATGTTATATAATTAATTAATATGATTTTTTTTTATGATCTAAATGGACTTTAATACTTTTTAAAATTTAATTTATTCATATAAGAATTTCTACAATTAATTTGTGCAAATTGATACATTTTAAATTGAAAAAAAATTATATATTTATCCAATTTAGGTCCAATGTAGTTAAAATTTATGAATTTTATCAATTTAAAAGTTACGTGTATAAAAAATTACTTTAAAAATTAATTTTTTTTTCTTTTTTTATTGTACCAAATATTAAAAAAAATTANTTTTAATTTTTGGTAACTTAATTAGCATGGGGGCTATGACTGCCAGATATCAAATTGCCCTTGTGAATTTCATCGTCTAGCTACCTCGTTTTCTAAGATTTGATAAGAGATTTCAGATAATGTTCTTTCCTCGTTCATGCACCAACCCTCACTCTTTCAATATTTTATTTTTTGCTGAATGATCCTCAATCTTTCAATAGAAACATAGAGAGTGTCCTTTCTAATATATTGTCACAGCTCTCTACTTTAAATGCAAAAGACAATCCTTATGCGCACACACAGATGTACAATTTCTGCTTGATCTTCTAGAGATTATTAATGACTGCCACTAAGGCTTTTCTTAACAATAGATCTGATTATTAAAATATATTTTAATGACAATTAATGACTATAATTTTATTAAAATTGTCATTAAAAAACATTCACGTCGCAAAATAAATTATTTAGTAGTATTTTTATTAATTTATTATAAAAATATATATTTTAGTAACAGTTCTCATAGTTGAAATATATAAAAAAAAATATAAAGATGAGAAATAAATTTGATTTTTTTTACAGAAAATTATCATTAAAAATATATTTTAATAATAATTTTTATTTTTGCTAAAATGAAAATATTTTATCCCATATACTGAGCATCTTTTAAAATTTTCATAGGGACTGTTCGAGTATAAAAACTTTTATCATTGATAATCTATTTTAAAAGCAAAAGTTTTATTAGACATAAATTGTTAACGAGAATTTACACAAAAATTTCATATGTGAGTGTGTATGTGTATATATATATATATGTATATATAGAGAAATTATTAAATAAAAATATTTTTATTCTAGTAAAATTATATTATATGTTATTGATGATAAATTTTAAATTTTTGTGACTGATAATTTATTTTTATTATTAGAAATATATATTTTATAATAGTTTTTATTTGAAAAATGGAAATATTTTAAAGGTAGAAGTAATATATATGCTAAATTACTAACTTGGTCCTTAATCAAAAAGATTTCCCACCAATTTCGGTGTATAAAGCAAAATTGTAGGTTAACTGTTAGCGGACTACTGCTTATGGCAAAAATTTCCAATTATCGAGCAAGGCTTTTTTTAACATGTTGAATGAAGGGTGTTTTTGGCATTTGAAGTTGCTCATCGAAGCAAAACTTCAAATCGCCCACCAAAGGCCACAGTGCTAATGGTGCTAATGAGTCCATTGATTTGATTAGCAGATAGCTAAGTATTTATCGCATTATGCTACAAAATTTAAGCTTTTCCTTAACAAATAATAATTTCAGGTAGACTAATATCAGAAAAACGACAAAAATTGACCAAATATTTTCCGAAATGGGTCGAAAAGTTTCCTGTATTTCGGAATACATAATCTGGGTGATTGGAAACTCCATTAGCATAAGAAAGTGTAGCTTGCAGGTAAAACTAAAACAGTCCAAAAAAGTCAAAAGCCGGGTCTTCAAGGAATTACAGTACACCCATGGGGCACAGTCGAAGTTTGAAACTTGCAGTTAGAATGAAACCAAAAAACTCTCTCTCTCTCTCTCTCTTCACTTATTCACATGGTAACCAAAGCCCTGTCTTGTTGTGGTTTTTTGTAATTTCATTAATCCCCCCAAGATCCTGTTGATGACATGTGAGGGACTGGTTTTTGGAGTCCACTTTTCTATTAAGGTCCAATGGGGTGCTGTGCATGTGCATCTTCTTCCCATTTTGCTTTTAAACTAAATACTTGGAGCTTTCTCTGGTTTCATCCATCATAATAATAATAATAATAATACCCAAATCATTTTCATCAAATCTCAAATACCCATGGCCCAGAAATTTAATTAAAATTACAATATCAGTAAATAGTTCACACCATTAGTTCACAACATTATCTAATAGTTCACACCATTAGATAATTCTCTCTCTCTCTCACAGACATTCTAACATATATTAAACTTGCTCGTCTAAAAAACTCCCCAGGAGTTTGATTTGATAGTTTCATTTTTCATTAATCTTTGTTAATTTGTATTCTTTGAGAATTTCAAACTCTCTATTGTGTCCAAGCGGTCGGGGGTAAGTTAAAAGAACCTCAGACTTGGAGAAAGTTAGGATTTTTGTCTTTTAAATTTATGGGGTGTGTGCTTTTACCTTACTTTGAGGTCTTAGATTAGGTCCCTCTTTTCTAGGGTGCATGGTTTGGCCTATATGGTCTCTCTCTTTCTCTCTGTCTCTAGTTCAGAGGTCTATATATATTGCATACTCTTAGCTTATTTAAACTAGAGCATGCCCATACCATTTACAGCTCTCAGTGGAGTGGGATTGCAACTTCTAGGGAGCATCAATGGCTGTAATGGTGGTGGTGGTTGTTCTTGGTGTGCTCTTTGTGCTCTGCATCTGCTCGGCTTTGTTAAGATGGAATGAACTGAGATACAGGAAGAAAGGTCTGCCTCCAGGCACAATGGGTTGGCCAATATTTGGGGAGACTACTGAGTTTCTAAAACAAGGTCCAAACTTCATGAAAAATCAGAGAGCAAGGTGATTACTTTATGCATACTCTTGTCTCCTTTTCCCATGGTTATTAACCAACAGCTTCTCTGTTTTTTCTCTGTGCTCTTCTGCTAGTCTCTTGTCTAACTTATGTTTCTGCTATAGTAATTTGATGATAAAATAGGATTTTGGTCCTTTTAGATTGAACTTAGACCAGCAAATCCCATTTAAAGGGGAAAAAAGAAATTGAAAAATGAAAAAAACCTCAAAGCCTCTGAGGCTCTTATAATCATTATTTACTTTTTACATTTTCTTCCGGGTAGGAGAGTATCTTTTATTTTTCCTTCCCTTTTGTGAAAGGGGGAAAAAAGAAAAAAAGAAAAAAAAGATGAGCTTAGCTTTCTGAATCCTGTGGTATCAGCAACATTTTTGGTTGGAATGTTTAATCACAGACCACCCCACAGTCATATCATATATAATTGTAACAAGCATTATCTTATTGTTATCATTATTTTCTTTTAAAACAGGTATGGTAGCTTTTTCAAATCTCATATCCTGGGGTGTCCTACCATTGTTTCTATGGATCCAGAGCTCAACAGATACATCCTGATGAATGAAGCAAAAGGCCTGGTTCCTGGTTACCCTCAGTCCATGCTTGACATTATGGGGAAGTGCAACATTGCAGCAGTTCATGGCTCCACTCACAAGTACATGAGAGGATCATTGCTTTCCCTCGTTAGCCCCACCTTCATCAGAGGCCAGCTTTTACCCAAAATTGATCAGTTCATGAGAGTCCATCTCAGTGGTTGGGATAACCAAGTCATCAATATTCAGGAAAAGACCAAAGAGGTTTGCCAAGTTACCTATTTCTTCTTAAGTACCACCTTTTTGTATTCTTTCTCTTCACTGTTTCTAATCTGCATTTGTTTAATCATTTTATTTCAGATGGCATTTCTTTCATCGCTTAAGCAGCTTGCCAGTGCTGAATCCGGATTGATATCTTTGGTATTACAGCCTGAGTTCTTTAAGCTGGTTTTAGGAACTCTGTCATTGCCTATTGATCTTCCTGGCACTAATTATCGTAGTGGTGTACAGGTAGATTGCCAAACAAAATTGCTTTTATTTATTTTTAAATCCTTTTAGTTTTGGAATATTTTGTGATATTTGGCGTTTTAACCATTTTTGATAGGCAAGGAAGAACGTTGTTAGAATACTGAGTCAGCTTATCGAGGAAAGAAGAGCTTCCAAAGAAACCCACCAAGACATGCTTTCTGGTTTAATGGGAAGTGAGGAAAACAAATACAAGCTAACTGATCAAGAAGTTATAGATCAAGTAATTACAATCTTGTATTCTGGTTTTGAAACCGTGTCAACTACGTCCATGATGGCTGTGAAATATCTCCATGATAATCCTAAAGTTCTTCAAGAGCTCAGGGTAAAGAATCTCTTCACGTTTTTCCATAAGTTTGATGTTGCTGGTTTCTCATGCTGTTCAGTCCTAACTTTTTTATTGAAATTTCTAGGAAGAACATTTAGCAATTAGGGAAAGGAAAAATCCAGAGGATCCGATTGACTTTGATGACATTAAGTCAATGAGGTTTACTCGTGCGGTGAGATTTTTTGCTGCTTTTGATGCATTATCTGGACTTTTGGGTGGTGAAAAGAACAATAAAATTTGACTTTTCTGCTTTTTTTATTTTTATTTATTTATTAATTCTGTTGCTTTCCTGCAGGTTATATTCGAGACCTCAAGAATGGCTACAATTGTAAATGGGGTGTTGAGAAAAACCACTCAAGACATGGAACTAAACGGTGAGTTTTGGAAGATCTTCAAAATAAAGAAAGATCCACAGCCACATATATAATATTCTAACACTTTCATCTTCAGTCATATTTTTGAGGGCTCAAGAAACTCTTTCTGCAGAAAAAGCATTCATCTTTGTTTTGGTCACTTTTTTTGACAATAATATGTGAAGCATTGCATAGACATGAAACCAATACTTTTACCAAAAAAAAAAAAAAAAAAAACCCTTAACAATCTAAATGGAATTATATAAATCAAATCCAGCTAGACCATTCATTTTACCTATAGAAATGATTTTCAATGGTTCAGATTTATGGATAAGATTGTGAGTGGGCCATACTTGCATTAAGGTTCATTAACAATGACAGAACGTAGGCCCTTTATGTTTTCTAATCTTAATTAGTACTGCATCACAAAAGTATCCAATCTTTTGGCCCAAAAGAAAGAAGTTTAGAAAAAAAAACTACTGTACTGCAACTAATTAACTGACCCAGCTTTTTCTTCTTTGCTTTTTTCAGGATTTGTGATTCCAAAAGGATGGAGGATCTATGTATATACAAGAGAGATAAACTATGACCCTTTTCTGTACCCAGATCCATTGACCTTTAACCCATGGAGATGGCTGGTTTGTGACCTTTTATTTCTTCTTTTCTCTGACTACCTTTTCCATGGATCTGTTTATGTGGTTCAAATTGTGACCAAACTGGGTTTGATTGCAAATTGCAGGACAAGAGATTGGAGTCCCACAATTACTTCTTCATATTTGGAGGTGGCACTAGACTCTGTCCTGGAAAGGAACTGGGAATAGCAGAAATCTCAACTTTCCTACACTACTTTGTAACTAGATACAGGTGAGAGATAATTACCCATTTGCAAGAAAATCCATCAGCAATAAACAAAGAGAACAGAACTTTGCATTTCTTGGGAGTGTTTTTAGTTTAATGGATTTTGGCACTCTGATTTCAGGTGGGAAGAAGTTGGGGGTGACAAATTAATGAAGTTTCCAAGAGTGGAAGCACCAAATGGGCTACACATAAGGGTCTCATCTTACTAACTTTAACCCAATATATGTACACAGAAAAGAAAGTATAGCATATCATAGGAAAATATTGATGCAGAACAATAATTCTAACACAGATTTAGCAATGAATGAAAATTTAGCATTTTTCCTTTTGTTGGCCAAAATATTAAATATGGTATAGTATTTTATTGATTCAAATTTCAGAAAACCAAAACTGCTTGTTTTTCCTTTTTCACAATTTGGGTAAAGATTCTCTGCATGTTCAGTGATTCTGTTACAAAAGTACCAAAAGTAATCAATGAGAAAGATTTTTCAAATACAACCAAACCAAGATCTTCCGAATGCTTGTGATAGTATGTATTGTATAATTTATAGTAGCCTATATTGATTAGGTGGTATTGTATTAATCTTTACTGTATTATCATTGTAAGGTGTTTGATGCAGCACTGGATAATGAATTTGTACAATTTGTATTGTATTTGGCACAGAGACAAAAGTACTATTGTTTTTTTTAAAAAAAATTGTATTCAAAATTAAATAAATAAATAAATTGAGGACGTTATTAATTCATGTATTATTTTATAATTTAGACAAATTATTTTAAAATACAATATAAAAAATAATTAACAAAAATTTGAATTAAAAAATAATTGATAATGTTATTATTATAGTTTTTATTATTATATTAAATTAATAAATTAATTATCTAAATTTTAAAAAACTAAATAATAAGAACAATAAAAGTTGGAAATAAAAAGAATTTGCAAAGTACAATATTTAAACGAATAAAATTCTAGCCTATTTAAATAGAATGGTCTACTTTTTTATTATTTTAAATGGCAAGCCCAAAGTAAGTAAGAGTTATACAAATATTAAAAACAAGAAGTGAATAATATGTATACATATTTTTTGCAAAAAGAAGTGACTAATATTAAATATTAATACAAATGGTAATTATGTATATATATTACAATCACATTAAATCATATATTACATCTTTGGTAAACGAGACAGCGGAAAAAAATTATAGAGAAATCCTATTTAGAAGAAGAAATAGACAGTTCTGTAAAAATGAAGGGTAATTTTCAGCAAAAAAAAAAAGAAGAAGTAAAACTGAAGGGTAAAAAGTTGAATAGTATAAAAATAAAATAAAAATATGATGGGCCAACTAGGTATGAAAGAAGTAAATGCTCTTTCTCACTGATCCAAATGGATTGCACTGAAGGAAGGAAATAACCGGTGCAATTTAATATTGTTTGGTATTATATGGTTGTTATAATATATTAATTGTATTGTAATGTATTATATAGTATATCTCATGTGTTTGGTACAAAATTATATTAAAATGTATATAAAATATAATGTTTGATATACTATAATATTTTATTAGACTATTTTATTAAAATTTAAAAATTTTAACTTTTAACTGCTTTTAAATTTTAATTTTTATAAACCTTTTAATTTTTAACTTTTAATTTTATAAAGTTTTTAATTTTTAATATTTATCATTGGTGAGTTCTAAAAATATTAAAAACAAATTAATAGTAGATATAATTTTGATTGGGGATTTCACTTTCGCTCTTTCATTTTTAAGCTTGGCTAATAAAAATTGACGACAAAACAATGAAAATTAGAATTATAATATAAAATGACGATATAAAAGAATATATATTTTCAATACTAATAAATTTACCGTTTGGCTAGAAGAAAAAATAAAGCATAAAAAAATTCAAAAATTTGACAGTGGATATGCCCCAAAAAGAAGAAAAATAAAATAAAAATCTGTATAGAAAAATCTATATATACAAAAAAAAAGAAATAGTGAGGTGTATTATTTAATATAATTTTTTTTTGATGGATTAGTAATACATAATATCTTGTATTAAAAAAGTTAAAGTGTATTATATAATCTTATACAAAACTAACACCAAACACAATACTAACTAAAATTAACACATTACATCTAAATAATACATTTCTATACATGTCACCAAACGTGCCCTTGATATATTAAAACTAAACCTGCGTTATATGAATACAGTAGTTATAGTAGTCCAAACATAGAAGAGTATTATTTTAATAATATACAGTGTTTATACAGCGCACTTGTATTTTTTCAAAAGATTATATATATGTTACATTGAGACATAAAACTGGAATTGAAACCTCCCTCTCCAATTAAAAAAAAAAAAGAAAAAAGAAAAAAAGAACTCTTCGAAGTATTCATGTACTTTCTGAATGAAAGAAAGAATTTAGATCGAGTATTGGGCTCAGTGAAACTATTCGAAAACGCCACGCACTGGAAACCCATAAACAAAGAGGATGATTCCTCTTTGTTTATATACAGTTCTACACCACCGACAAAATGGACAAATCCACCTTTATTTGTTTTGAAGTGTTGTTTGCTAATGTGTAGGTTTTAGTTTTTGGTTTTTATTTTTCTATTTAATTGTGTGTAATTTATTTATTTATTTAAATTTTTTATAATAATGTAAATTAATTGTAGTTAAAATTTGTTACACATCTCAAATAATTTTACATTTAACTAAAAACAAAATGGAAAACTTACACAATTTAAAATTGTGTTTAATTTGGTGTGTATGCTTATTTTCTTTTTCTTTTTTGAAATAATTTTTTTTCCTTTAACTTTGTACTCAATTGAGATGTCTAGAAATTCTAACGATCACTATCTAGCATCAACAAACATTTGAAATAAACAAATTATACTTAATTTAAAAAAAAAAAATTACAAATCACACCTTATCTTTTAAGAATATCAATAATGCTAGATTTATCAAAATATTGACCAAATTTGTTTGTCAAATTATGTGGCAGATCATGTATCAATTAGTTTTTTTCTTTTGATTCACTTATTCATTTAAAATTTATTTATATATATTTAAGTTATATAAACATGTTAACTGTTGGGTTTTTTGTATATTTGAATGAGATATTTTCAGAGAGAAATGTTAGTAACTCTCTAATTTTTTTTTTTTTGGTTTTTCTCGAGGGAGAAGATAAATAGAGAAAATATAGAGTTTTTGTTGTTTAAAAATCTAATCATCTCATTCATTTCATTTCATTATATTTATAGAGATATTATATTAAAATAAATCACAAATATATTTGACATCCGGATAAAATCAATCTACCTGCTAGATAGTGACTACTGAGTAATACAATTGTAACTACCTAAATTGGAAAAGACATTTTGGATTGTATCCAAACCCTTTTCTCAAAATATTGCTTTTTTGAGCTTTTCTCTGCTTCATGCTTATGCTTTACCAGAATGGGTAATGGTAGATATTTTATTTTGTGTGATGAGCCTCAGTTTCATCTTTGATGATTATCTTGGTCAAATCATTTGACTAGACATAAATTTCTGAGTGTGAGCGTTGGCGGACATTGGACACTCTGTGAGTATTCCAAAGAAAAGACTTCTTAGGCACGAACATTTCCCTCAGACATTTCATCTTTGATTGCTTCAGTCTAAGCCTCGGACATTTTACACTCAAGTCTCGCCTCAGACGTATCACACTTTGGTCTCACTTTTGACATTTCTTAGCTTCGTCTCTCTCTCGGACATATCACACTCCGATCTTGCCTTGTCATTTCTTATATTTGCTGTTGCCTCGACATTTTTTATTTCTTGGCCTTGCCTGCTGCTTCGGCATTTCTTTCTTTGTCATTGCCTCGGCATGTGTCTCAGCATTTCTTATTACAGACATAAGTTGGACTTATTCGAAGCTCGGACACACATGCATGTTGCCTTGGACATGTATGTGAGTGTGGAAAAATTTTCACCCTTTTAACACTCCTCATTGGAAATTTTGCCCGAGACATTGAAAAGATCTCTCAATGCATCAAATTTGTTCTTCAGAAATGGCTTTGTAAATATATCATATTGCTGAGCATAACCCTTCAATACCAACATAGCTTTGTGTTTGTTGATGGAGCCATCTGAATTATACTTAGTTCGGAATGTTCATTTGACTCCGATAACATGCTTCTTCTTCGGTCTAGTCACCAAGTTCTATGTGGCATTCTTCTCTGTCATCTCTATCTCGGACTCCATTGCATCCCTCCATTCATTTTCTCAAAAGCTTCTCTGACTCTTGTCGGATCACTGAGGGCAATATTGCACCTATAATATGTTTCATTTAAGGGTCAGGTCCCTTTTTTTCCATCTCTTATGTCCAGGTCTGAGTCGATGGTCATCTTTCATACATCATCATCAGAGTCTTGGACATCTTTATCTTTATAGATGTCTTTGACATTTTGGGTGTCTCAGATATCATCGTTGGTTCTGGCATCATCATCATCATTGTTATTGTTTTCTCAGACATCAATATGTCCACTCAAGCGTAACTCCTCCTTCCTCCAATCATATCTCATCTCTTCATCAACCTTCACATCTCGGCTTACAAGAATTTCGAAGTTTCAATATCAATTTGAAGCTCTTGCTCTTCATAGCTACTTTAAATACTTCATTTTTATTTGAGTCTACTATTGTGCATGTATTGTCCGAGAATGTAAGTGTATAGTTCTTCTTTAGCAACTGTCTTACACTTAATAGATTCTCACATAAAGAAGGAATGTAAAATGCCTTATGAATAATCTTGTTACCTCTTAACGTATGCATAGCTACGTCTCCTCTTCCTTTCACATATGTGTAGCTTCCATTTATGATATTCACCTTGGTTCAAAAATTCTTATCGGGCAAATTTCATTTAGATCCCTTCACGTTTAGTATAATTTCAAATCAGTCTCTATGGTTTAGTATAATGCATAAACACCCTCTGCCGTCAATACAAATCTATTAAAGTTAACAATATAAAAGTAAATTAATATTTTAACAAATATAATATTATTTTTTAAAAAAATTAATAATTTTTTTATAATACTTCTTTCTCACTTCTTATCTTTCTCCCTTTTCCCTTATTCATGTTCTCTCTCTTCCTTATTTTTTTCTCTTCTCTTTCTTTCCTCCACCACTAGTTTTTTTTTTCTTTTCTTCTCTTTCTTTATTTTTCTTTTTATTTTCTTCTGGTTTGTTTCTTTTGATCTTTTTTTTTCATTTCTCTCTACCCTTTAAAAAAAATTATAATAATACATTCCTCCCTCTCTATCTCCTCCTTCTCACACTTTATGGAAAATAAGAGAGAAATCAAAGAGAGGAGAGGGAAAAAAAACAAAAAGAGAGGGTGGAGAGAAAATGAGAGAGAAAGAGAAAAAAGAAAAATAAGGTTATAAATTGGAGAGAGGAGAGGGAAAAAAAACAAAAAGAGAGGGTGGAGAAAAAATGGAGAGAAAGAGATAAAATAAAAAATCGGAGAGAGGAGAAGGAAAAAAAAAACAAAAAGAGAAAGGGGAGAGAAAAGGGATAGAAAGAGATAAAAAAGAAAAAAATAAATAAATCTATAAGTTGGAGGAGAGAATGAAAGGAGAAAAAAAAAAGAGAAAGAAGAGAGAAACAGATGGGAGAGAGAGAGAGAGAGAGAGAGAGGGAGAGGGAGAGAGAGAGAGAGATGAGATGGAGGAGAGAGACAGAGAGTAGTAAATAAAAAATATTTTAATTTTATTTTAAATGGTAATTTAGTCATTTTAACATGCCATGTAGGAGAGAAAAAAAACAAAATGGACGACAGTTAAATTTTAGGAAATGTTTATGCATTATACTAAGCAACGAGGACTAATTTAGAATTATACTAAATGTGTTTGGGGGGGGGGGGGGGGGGGGGGGGGTTGGGGGGGTTGGGTTAACTGAAATTTGCCCATTTTGTCTTGGCTCAGACGGTTGTCTGCACACCTGTTCCACATGACTAGTCTAATGACATCTTATACATAGCGCATCAGGTCTCCAGTAACAACTTGTTAAAGCATGTTCGAGCTTCCTGCAATAATGACATGATGAAAAGTTTTCTCTAAGTTGTGCCCAGTTGGGTTCCATCCTTGGAATATTTGTCATAAACCTCTTACTATTTTGCCTCAGTTGTCTTTATTGTTGAACTTGTTGTTTGTTTCTTTGTTTGGAGTAATAAGCATTTTCGAGAGACACGTACTGTCTTATCTGTTTCTTTTACTCGATAGCTTGGAGGACATTGTTCAGCTCCGAGAGAATGATCTCACTCAAGGTCATAGACTCTTCCAGAGAAGATATATTGGACTCGAACTTTTCTGGTAGATTCACCAAAACATTTTTCACAATTAGTTGGTCCTTCAGCTCCTCTCATAGGACTCAGATTTGGTTCACTACCTTGAATAGCCTATCAATGAACTCCTTCACAGACTCAGACTTTCAATTTATAGTCCCAAACTCTCTTCTCAAGTTGAAGATCTACATCTGCCTCATCTTTATACTTCCTTGGAACGCTTGTAGAAGCTTTTCCCACACTTCCTTGTTTGTTTCACAAGTCATTATTCTTGTGAATATGGTATCACTCACAGATGAGTGCAAAGCATTTAGTAATTTGAAACACATAGTCACTTCCTCTTCATATAACTTGATTTGAGCAAGAGTTAGATTTTCTCTCAGTTTTGGTTCTCCACCAGCATTTGTCGCATCCCAAAGGCCAAATGCTTTGAGATATGTCTTCATTTTTATGCTCTACATAACATAGTTTTGTCCACCAAAGATGGATGGTATTACAACTGAATAGCTTATAAATTCCATTTAAAAAATAAAGGATATTTGAATAGTGTATTTTATGGGTTTTCATTCAGTGTTTTGGTTCACTCTTCTATTGAAGCTTGCAAATGATACAAGCAGCAACAACACTCAAGAAAGCTAGAAGGATACCTCACATTCACAACTTACCAGATATTTATGCTCTGATACTAAATCTGTTAGATTTTTTTTTTTTTATGTTTGGTTGAGATATTCTTAGAGAGAAATGTTAGTAATTCTCTGGTTTTGTTTTGCTTTGCTTTGATTTGATTTTGCTTGAGGGATAATATAAAGAGAGAAAATATAAATTTTTTGTTGTGTAAAAATCTCCGCATCTCATTCATTTCATTTCGTTGTATTTATAGAGATATTTCATTAAACTAAAGCATAAATATATTTGACATCGGGATAAAATCAATCTACCTACCAAATAGTGACTACTGATGAATACAACTGTAACTATCTAAAGTGGGGAAGGCATTTTAGATTATATCCAAACTTTTTTCTCAAAATATTGCTCATCACACAAAATAAGATAACTTCCATTACCCCTTCGGGTAAGGTAGAAGCATGAAGCATATGAAAGCTCAAAGAGTCTCAGTTTTCTCTTTGATGATTATCTTTGTCAAATCATTGACTAGACATAAACTTTTTAGTGTGAGCATTAGCGGAAACGTCGGACACTCCGTGAGTATTCTGAGGGAAAGACTTATCAGGCATGAACATTTTCCTCGGATATTTCATCATTGGACACTTCAGTTTAAACCTCGGGCATTTTACACTCAAGTCTCGCCTTAGACATATCACACTCCGGTCTCGCCTCAGACATTTCTTAGCTTCGCCTTCCTCTCGGACATATCACACTCTGGTCTTGCCTTAGCATTTCTTATCTCCGCTGTTGCCTCGGCATTTCTTATTTTTTGGCCTCATCTGCTGCCTCGACATTTCTTTGCTTCGCCATTGCCTCGGCATGTGTCTCGACACTTCTTATTCCATATAGAAATTGTACTTATTCGAGACTCAAACATGCATGCATGTTGCCTCATACATGCATACAAATGTGGTAAAATTATCACCCTTTTAACATTAACCACTATATAATTTGATAATTTTTTGTACCAATATTTAAATATTTATAACATTACTTTAAGAATATTCAACTATAGTCTATAGCATTGCCTAAATAGGGTCAGAATTTATAGGCCAAGTGACTAGCATAGCAAGGCCTGAAAGAGAAAAGCGCACGTGACCAACATAAGGTCCCCCAAAATCAAATGCGGGAATCAAGGGGAGTCCCATTCCAGTATTTCCCATAGTTGAATTCTATTCTCCCTATACACGTGTAAGTTTCGAATTCCACACGCTTGCTCTCTCTCTCTCTCTCTCTCCGCGTTTCCCTCCGCATAAAAAGATTCAAAAGGATGCCCTTTCGTCTTGGCTTTATTGTCTCCGGTCCATGCTACATAATCAATTTCCTCACGACTTACCAATTACCATTCAGTAGTAAATTTTACTAAAAGTATCTCCTCCAAGGATGTTTATAATTCACTCTTTTTATTCAATGTTAATTCCTTTTAATTATTAATTTTATTACTTCCATCTGTTGAGATCTCTTTTAATTATTAATAATTGAGAGAAAATTCAGGTAAAAAAAAAGAAATAAACAATAAAATGTGAATAGATAAAATAAAAATAAAGATTATAATATAAAATAAAATAAAACATTGTTGGACTACCTTTTAAAGATCTACTCATTATATTATAATTATTTTTTATCATAAAATATATGCTTATTTTAGAAAAGCTTTTTGGAGATGGTTTAACTATGGTTCTTTTTTTAATATCGTTCATTGCTTTCCAAGTTTTATGTGGACTCTATGATAATAAACTTCATCACGAGCCAACAAAAATATTCATTAAAATCATGTGACCATATAGGGGGAATGAACCAACAAAAAGAGACCCAAAACTGTTTCTAACATAAAAATAAAATATAAACCAAAAAACTGCATTAGCCAGAAAGGTAATATACAAGAGGTATACATCATGAATATTAAATGAATCACTTTTACTAAACATGAAGGAATGTTATTTGGCATATAGAATTCTAAGGTTTGCAAAATTAAACATCTAATAATTGATATAATTAAGAGATGACTTTTCTTGGTTGGGTTGGATCTAAATATTCAATTGAATTGAACCTGTTTACAAGGAAAGAGCATGGAAACCACAAATACCATTCATGTTTAAGCATCAACCTCACATGGTCTAGCATTTCTTATTTTGCTCTTTTTAATATTGGTAAATTGTTAAACAAGTCATATTTTACTTCTAAAATAATAACTTTTTGCTACAATTTGCTTCACTTGCCCCTTTGCTATAGGCAACTTTGCAGTCTGTATGGAAAACCACCTAATTGAATGAATATTTAGGCCTCTGTTTTTCACCCAAAGAAAAAAGAAAAAAACATAATCCAACTACCATATAATTTTTATTTTTATTTTTTTGGCCAAGAATTAAGATATATATATTTTTTTTTTCAAAAAACGAGCATTTGGATGAGAGAAAATGATAAGATTTTTGAATGCGATTGAAGGTCCAAAATGATTGGAACTCATCAAAAAGATTGGAGGAACATGCGCTGCATGATAGAAAAATCACAGTGCTTGAAAATTTGAACATTGATAAGACTCAAAGCTAATAAAAACCCCCAACAATGCCGGCTTCTTTTGAATAGTTCTTTACCTTCAAATCTCAGACACGTCTCCTTTTAACCCTCCACTCGTGCCGGTTTCATCGGCTTCGCACGTGCCACTACGCGCTCCTCCATTTATATTCCAGCACAGACTCCATCTTCCTCCTCCAAAACTCACAGCGACCCTGTTTTTCCTCTGTTTCTTTCTCTGTAACAATGGTTGAAACTACCACTTCTGCAAAACCAACTTCAACGGCTCCTCTGAAAGATGAGCTTGACATTGTCATCCCCACCATCAGAAACCTGGACTTCCTGGAGATGTGGAGGCCATTCTTCGAGCCCTACCACTTGATCATCGTTCAAGATGGTGACCCATCGAAGACCATCAAGGTCCCTGATGGCTTTGACTACGAGCTCTACAATAGGAACGACATCAACAGAATTCTGGGTCCCAGGTCTTCTTGCATTTCGTTCAAGGACTCTGCTTGCCGCTGCTTCGGCTACATGGTCTCTAAGAAGAAGTATATCTTCACTATTGACGATGACTGCTTTGTAAGCTTTCTTTTTTTTTAAATCTTTCGTTTAGAGAGCTAATATTCTGATGTTTGTTTTTCAATTTCGTCACAAAAACTTCCTCAATGATTGAAATACTTTTAGATCGAACAAATTTGCAATACCAAAGCGGTTAGGATTTTTCTAATTAATGGCATTCATTTCTCAAATTACCAGAGCTTCATCATCACCCAGTTCCTGCACTCACCCTCCCACCTACGTGGCATCACTTTCCGCTAAAGTCCACAGCTAGATTTGTTTCAAATCCAGCTTAGTTGTTTGTGTCTGTGTTATATAGCGGTGGTGCTTGTTTTTTATATTACTTTGCTTCTATGATTCTCTCTCTCTCTCTCTCTCTCTCACACACACACACACACATACACATCTTATAAAATAATAAAATAATATGAATCTGCAATTTATTAAAAAAAAAAAAGATAAAAAAAAGGGTTCCTATATGAGTGATGTACAGCTGGGATAAGTTTGTGTGATTATTTTGTTGCCAATCTATGTTCCTGGAATTTCAAATTCAAAAGAGTAACTGTCTGTAGCACATTGGTCTTAAATTACATGGAAGTATATGCTAATAATGGGTTTGATGTTTCTTTGAATGTGAACTCGATATGCTCAGGTTGCAAAAGACCCAACTGGGAAACAAATCAATGCACTTGAGCAGCACATCAAGAATCTGCTTTGCCCATCCACTCCCTTTTTCTTCAACACCCTCTATGATCCTTTCAGAGAAGGTGCAGATTTTGTCCGCGGGTACCCTTTCAGTCTCCGTGAGGGTGTTCCAACTGCTGTTTCTCATGGCCTCTGGCTCAACATCCCAGATTATGATGCACCAACACAGCTTGTCAAACCTCTAGAGAGGAACACCAGGTAGGAATTTGTCAATTAGTTTCATAACCAGAAAAAAAGACTTCAACTTTTAATGTAAGCAATGCTCAGTGTTGTGCTTAGTATGTTGTTGTACCAGGTATGTTGATGTGGTCCTGACCATTCCAAAGGGCACTCTTTTCCCCATGTGTGGTATGAATTTGGCATTCGATCGCGACCTTATTGGCCCTGCAATGTACTTTGGACTCATGGGTGATGGTCAGCCAATTGGGCGCTATGATGACATGTGGGCTGGCTGGTGCATCAAGGTCCTCTTTCCCCTTGTTTTTTTTCTTTTGTTTCCTTATTCTTCAATCTTCTTTGCTTGTTGCAATTTGCATTGAGTTTTGTATTTGACATGTTTATGATGAATGACTGTTCAGGTAATATGTGACCATTTGGGACTGGGAGTGAAAACAGGACTGCCATATATCTGGCACAGCAAAGCTAGTAACCCATTTGTGAACCTGAGGAAGGAATACAAAGGCATTTTCTGGCAGGAAGAGATAATCCCATTCTTCCAAGCAGCTGTTCTTCCAAAAGAATGCACTACTGTTCAAAAGTGCTATGTTGAACTGTCTAAGCAGGTTAAGGAAAAGCTTTCAAAGGTTGATCCTTACTTTGACAAGCTAGCTGACGCCATGCTCACATGGATTGAAGCTTGGGATGAGCTTAACCCGGCTGCCGCTTCCGATAAACGGCCCAACGGCAAAGCATAAATTTTCCAGTTTTGATCGAAATGCAAAAGTTCTTTTTTTTTTTTTTACATATCTGAAGTTACTAGGAGTCAAATTCACCATCTTTGCTTGACCCACTTGGTCAAATTCAGAATTCGAATATTGGTGGATGTTTTGTACTTGTTCACTTTCATATTATGGCCTTGGAGCAATAAAAATGTAGTTGATTTTACTTTTTTAATGCTGAATACTTGATTTGATGGAGATTAAGACCAACAGTAGCAGTTGGTGCTTTTTGTCTTGGTAATGATTATGTAGCATCTTTTATGTTGGTCGGATTCAAATTGTGGGGCCATTTAACCAAATTATGAGCATTCAAAAACTGAAAATGCGCAATATACTTTGAACTGGCAAAACAACAGTTTTAAAAAATATTCTCCTTCGCTCTCCCAAGAAAAACTGAAAAAAATAAAAAACAATCGCCGTTGCCGGGGATCGAACCCGGGTCACCCGCGTGACAGGCGGGAATACTTACCACTATACTACAACGACTTGTTGAGATAAAAGTCTGCACAAATATTATTTAACCCTTGTTTATAACTTTGTGTGTGAAATCAAGGTCATCTCCAGGAGCACTGTTTCAAGCACGTTTCCATGACTTCGAAAGGCAACTGTTGCAACGTCCTAGAGATTTTATTTAAATTAAAACGTTTTGTTTATTAATATTTTTTTAAATAGATTAAATTGAGGTGGGAATTATTATTATTATTACTATCATCATTATTATTATTATTATTTTTTAATAAGAGTGGGAAGACATAAATATACAAGTAGAAAACAAGCATTTGAGATTCACAAGCATTATAGTAGCCAAGGAATCAAACTCCGCAACATAAATTAAGTCACGAGAGAAATATACATAGAAAAGTGTAGAAAATTTCAAAGAGGAAAGGAAGCACCTGTCCATAGTTGAAGATTACAAGTGTGGAAGTTTCTCTTTCACACCACATGCTCTACATAAACAAATCTAATTTCCTATGCAGCACTTAACGTTTAAAATTACAGTTAAAACCAAAATTGTTAGATTCTCTTCTAAAATGCTCTATTTCACCATTCAAAATTTCCATAATGCTTTAACCAGGGGGACTATAGAGCATTTTGACACAATACAATGAATCGCACACTCACTCTCTCTCTCTCTATCTCTCTCATCCCCCCTCTCTCTCCAAAAAAAAACCAGTGAGAAAATGGCATTCCCATCTCATGGGAGAGTATAGAGCTAAAGGCAAGTTAGGTTCAACCATGTATAGAAGAAAGAATTTGTTCCTCAACATGAAGTGGGATCCTGTGTCTTTTGTCGCTTTGCATCATGTTCTTCACCCTCTTCCTGGTTAAGAACTCCATTCACTGCCACTGGACCTAAAAGAGAAATGTGTTTGCTGGTGATTTGACGGCCTGCCCTGAGCTTTGGGCCCCAATGCCTTTCAGGATTTGGCAGAAAGCGTGCAACTTTCTTGGTTTGTGCCTTGCTAAGAGATGCAACAGCACGAGCAAAATTAGCCTGTCAAAACAAGAAAAACAAAGGTTAGAGAGACTTTTTAGCCACAAGCCACCGGTGTATGTCTCTGTGTTTGCGTCAAATGGTGCTCTGCACATGGATGTACAGGCATCGTATTTCATAAATATGATGCAAGAGCATGAAATCAAACCTAACTAAGTTAAAACAATGCAAACACAATAAATAAATAAAAGAGGGAAATCCTTGTGCATATGGCAGAGTGGAATATGGAGATGAAGCTTACTTGAAGAACTGGTTCTTTGGCAAGTATGACACTTCCAGGCTGATCTGCCGGTTGAGCTTTCACTGGGTGATTTTTGACCTACAAACAAAAGAAAATCATAGCAACATGTCATCTTGAAGAACCTAAAAAACTCATTAGCGAAGAAAGTACTTTCATTACTTGCATCAGAGCATGCTGTGCATGTGAGTGGCACTCATACAGACACAGAACTTGTGTGTGTGGATAGGATCTTTAAATTTTAAGTCTAAATATTTCACATCTCCATATAATGAAAGCAGATTATGCAATTTGAATATGAAGTCTTGTGCTCAAGAGACGAAAAGTTCTACTCTAGTCAAGTTAAAGACAGCATGAGCTGGAGTCCAAAAAAAAATTAAGAGGGGCTTTTTCATATGCAACCTTGGAGAAAAAGAATGTATGATCTTTGATGATGTATTTGGTATGTACAATTCAATAATGAAAAGGAACTTATAATTTGGAATGATATACATAATTTTACTTTTCATTGCTCGAATGAAAATTATCGAGAGAAGGAAACATAATAGAAAAATGAGAAGAAAAAATACATTCAGAATTTTATTTTTCATGGAACCATGTGAGAACCTTTTCTGCTTCTGCAGTTTTCATTTTTAATAATTGCACCCCTTATTAGATTGCCAAGTTCCAAAGCTAATAAATTTTTAAATAGGAAAACACTTTCACGTTGATCAAAAAGAAAGAAGAGCCAAGGGACTCATACCCAGCAGCGCATTATGTCCCAGATGACATCCATTGGAGCATCTGATTTCAATCCCAATGGATTTACATGAGTTCCTGATATACGATACCCTGCATTGATCACTGCAGATCGGAAAATCACTGCAGATGGAGAAGTGCACTTTAGAGTGGCACAGAGGTTGTGCAAACTCAAGAACAGAGGAACATCAGGCAATTCCTGCATAAGAGTGAAGAAGTTGATATATGTTACTAACATTAGGTATAATTTTACATCATTCTGACTAACAATAAGTACATGACCTGTCAGGTTAGAAATGGAAGATTATTATAATATCAACCTCATAGAAAAACAATTACCACCTATCTCACACTAAGAAAAAGCATAGCAGAAAAATATAAAGATAATTAGTCGACCTATAATACTAACAAATATTCTGGGAGAAAAATGAGTGAGGAAGAATAGTTCAAAATAGGTTATTTAAGAGGTTGGTCCAAATAAAAGTTAAAATTTACATTAAATTTCCAGTAGCCTAAATGCAGACATGTTCAACCTATAATTAGATCGACATGGACATTTGACTATAAGGAATTCATCTGATAAATTAATCTCAAATTTTAATGTACATACCTCTGAGATTGTCGTGAGTATAGCAGAGATGCGATTATAAGCAGGATAGCGGTCCTTCATAGATTTCACATTGGCTAGAATGGAAGTAACCCATTCCTGATCATGGATAGGAGCAGACCATATAGGGCCACCCATGTTGAATTTCTTCCCACAATCACTGCACTCTTGGGGAACAACAGGACCAGACCCAGGTAGATATTTTACACTGTTGTTCTGAAGAAATATGAAACAAATACATTGTAAAAATACTGTACACCCAACACAAATAAAAAAAGAAAACAATTCATTGATCTGATTACACTGTTTCTGGGACCAATTTATAAGACACTAGAAAAAAGAAAGGAAGCATGCAAAATCCATATTTGAATTTTATATCGTACCTAAATAACTATCCTTAATCCTTTTAATGGGCAATGTCTAGCTTAATAAATGGCTAATCAGAGAAGTGTGCAAACCTTGGAGACAGTCCTCCCAATAGGCTGAAGATGAAAAGAATCACAACCAATGCACTGATAGACATATGAAAGCTTAAGGGGAGTGTTCTTCATTGCACTAGCAGAGCTGCAACAAATTTTTAAGATTCAGTCAACAAGACAATTCTAGAGATCAAATAAATAGCTAAGATTGTATTATAAAAAATAGGCTACATACCTGTAGACGCGGACAAAAACACGAACATAGAAGTCCATCTGAATGGACAGCACAGGAACAATGTACCGTTTATAACGATTTGCATGGCTCTGCATTTTATAGTGAGATAAAACAATGGATGAAGAACAATATTTGTAGATTACAAAGAGGAATTAAAAAAGAAAAGAAAAAAGGTAAAGGTAGAACTGGAGTATACTCTAGATTTGTTTTCAAGTCCTATCTAGAGTTAGCTGGCAATATTTTGAACAGAAGGTTTCAAGGAAATAAAACAAAATAAAGAAAAAAAGATGGAGGTTATATAATTGTCAAGAAACCATCTTCATCTTTATAAAAGGCCCTCAAAGACAAAATAGTTTTGATGAACTTAAAAAAATCGCTCCAGACAACCACTAAAGTTTGAAATGTGGTGCTTATTATATAGCATAAGTTGATCCTGGAAAGCGGGGGGTTATTAACCCAAAAAGCAGAGGAAGATATTTTTTTTTCCATCGCTTGAGGGTAACTCTCCATCCAGCAGCACACACTTGTAGCTCAACAAAGGGGTTCTTTTCTGATCAATCATGATTTGGAAAGGACCAATATCTGCTTTCCTTAGGACCAATTTTCCTTCTAGTTAGTAACAATTAATTTAAACAATTTCAACATTTTCATGTTTCAAACCAACCAAATTTTTTAAGAGCATAACATACCTCAATGCTGGCTAGGAGGATCCTCAAAGCCATTTCATGGCAATATTTGCCTCTCAGAGGATAGGAACCATATCTAATCCAAAAACAGTTATTCAATATAAGTACAACAAGCATAATCATTTTTTAATAGAAAAAGATAAGTAAAAAAGTATAAAACCTTACTTTGAATAGCAAACCTCCCCATTACCCCCACATAGAACTGCCATGTCAGTTGCTGTACACATCAACATGCCTCCATCAACAATGGACTGAACCGCAGAGTCCAAGAACACAGAAGGCGAACCATAAGGATCAAGATCAACCTGAAACCGCAATGACCAATAAATAGTATGAATTGTGGTTCAACTTAAAAGGTCTGAGCATAACTGACGCACTGAAGGAAATTTAGTTCAATACGATTATACCAAAGGAAAACGAAATTAATAATGATGATGTCTCCATATGACAGGAAATGAAATCGTTCATACTTCAATCATGCAAACAAATTTCAAATAATTGGTTTTACCTAAATCTGGGTAATTTATGGCACGTATATTTAGGGTAATAATCTATATCTATGTGCAAACCTTCTAACATAAATCTAAACACATAAAAGCATTCACATACCACATCAAATTCTTTTGGGTGGGAGAGCATATATACACGAGCATCAGCAAAATGTGACTCCACTTTTGAACATGCCACTGAACCATTGAATTTGATGTTTCTCTGACAAGCTTCCACAGATGCTGCAGAATGGTAAATAATAGCAATTAGTACTCTAATTCACAGGTTATGTTATGTAAAGTATAAGATTTATCATGCATCTCCACCATAGATATATAAACAATAACTCTACTTATAGGCCAATTTAAAAGTTATAATTCACGAGTTTAAGCATAAGTTGTTGAATATATATGGTGAAGTTAAGAGCATGTATCATTATGCATCTACATAGGAAAAGAATTACCATCATATACATATGTAGATGCATGTATGTATTCATGTATAAGGAACAACCAAAAGCTTCTGGAAAGTTGAGCAAAATAACAATGCCATAAAAGTTTTTATTTTTTCAAGTCATATTGTTGAAAGTTAGCCAACCACCTTTATCATTATCTAAGGCCACAACTTGAGCAATGCCTTCTACTTCACGAGCATACCTTATAGCTCTTAAGCCAGAAGCTGACAGGGCCTATGAATTTGCAGAGAAAGCAGTTAAGTAGAAGTACTCGTCAAACAATTAAAAAGGAAAAATCTATCTGACTTTCGACAACAAAGCACTAAAATATAAAAGAATTAAAGAAGTAATAAAAATTGTAGTAAACCTCGAGAACTCTTGGTGGTTTCAGTTCTCCTGATCCTTTTCCCTCTGTTCTTTTGACTCGTTCTTCTGAAAGGCCACAAGATCCATCTTGAGATACTTTTTCTGGCACTTCAGAATCTCCATTGGATTTTTCTTCACCTACAGTTGTTTCATTAGACACTTCTTCTTGAACAGATTCAGAAGCATCCTTCTCACACATATTTGATGCTGCTTTAGTTCTTTTGGACAACCTTGCTCCATGTTCCTCTTGGCGCTTGGCTATAAAAGTCCTGAGGACAGCAATTGATATGTCCCTGTTGTTAACCTGATAATTAGAGAATGAAACAATCAAAACCCATTTGTACGAAAGAAACCTGAACTATAAGTAACTTGGTAAAAGAACATGGTATTTAAAAACAATATAAATGCTGATAAAACAGATAAACAAGCAATACCTCTGGATCTCATAAGTCATGATAAGAGGAAAAGATTAGAAACATATCCGTATAATTCACCAATTCAGTATAATTCACCAATTAGATTGACATTTACTTAATGAACAAACAGAACAGATTATTATTATTACTACTATTATTTTGATCAGAAACAACCCTTCGTTGATAGCAGAACAGATTAACCACAAATAAACTGTCATTGGAATTTAAAATTTTATGCTACTAGCGCTTATTCTATCAAAGTCATCGGAAAAAATGATTTTGAACGTATTCTGTTGCTGAGGCCAGACAGACAACTCCGTTAGTAATCAAAACCTAAGTTTTAATCCATTCGGGCATACGAAACTTACTAATGCATTTCCTTCTCCCTAAATTGTATAGGCAACAAAGTAAAAGATGCTATTCAACTTGTTGCAATCAGCCACCAAATGGTCGACGAAATTTCACATCTACGACTCTACCCCAGTTAGCATTTTAGCTGTCTTCAAAGTAAAAACTTTCCTTTCTGTTTCTTTTCCAACAATTCACAAGAAATCAATTGCATTTTTCAACTAATAATATCAATTTTCAGTTCATAACAACAACTAAAAGTCTCAAAACATAAAACCCATTAAACATTCCCGTTTAGAAACTCGTCGAAAACCATAAGTCAAATACAAACTCGTCAAAAATAAAAAAGAGATTTTGGCACCTGGGTTTTGTTGTAGAAAACTTCATTTTTAGCGTGCATGAGAATCTCAGCTTCTCCTTCCTTGATAATGGTGAAATCATTGAGATCCGTCGACATTTTTTTCTCCACTGTCATGCAAAACAAATTATCAGTCTTTCTTGTGCTCCCCTCTCTTCGTTTGTTCTTGCGGTTGTTGTTGCTTGTATTGAGAATTAGGTAATTAAGCCAACCAAAACGCCGTAAAAAGAAGAGCTTGCAGCTGTTCTTCTCGTTGGAGAGATTTTGCAATTTTTTTGTTTTTCTATTTTATTTTATTATTCCCTTAAACCCTACTTTCTCACGGCGGCGCACGCTAGGATTTGTTGGTATTTTGTTGCTAACATGATCCGGAAGTCATGGAAGGTGGATCATGGTACGAGTGGGTAAACAGAAGTTGGACCGGGGTGTGGGTGGGATGCGGATCGTGCCGGATGGGTAGCATAGCGTAAAGTGGGCTTCAGAAAATTATTTTGTGACTTTATATAGGAAGATATTAGTGCATTTTAATATATTTAAAATTGATTTTGTTTATATAAAAAAGTTTATAATTAATTTATATAATTGATATTTTTAATTTAGAAAAAATTACATATTTATATAATTTAGTTAAAATTAACAAATTTTCACAATTTAAATGTTACATGCTTTCCAAAATTAATTTTTTTATTATACTAAAAATTAAAAAATATAAAAAAAAAATTAGAAATTTATTTACTATTTTTTTTAGTTTTTTAATTTTTTTAATTATTAATACAATTAAAATTAAAAAATTAATTTTAAAAATAATTTATTATGCACGCAACTTATCATAAAATATATCAATTTTAATTAAATTAAATAAAAATGTAACTTTTTTTATATTATATGGTATCAATTATACAAATTAGTTATAAAAATTATATGTAAACAAATTTAATTTTAAAAAATATTAAAATATATTTAAAACTATATTTTATATGCAGTACTAATATTTAGTAGAATTATAACTCCTCAATAGTTATTTCTCTCTCAAAAAATAGTTAATTATTTGTCAAAAAAATATATATAGTTAATTAGTCTACGCTCTAATAACAAAGCGTTAAATTAGTTCAAAATTTGAACACATTGTATCATTGAAGATTATCGTAGACATTGATCTTCCTCGCATTTCTAAATGAATAAGAAGATAATAATGAAGATAATAATGAAGATATTAACTTTTAAAATTACGAAACTTAATTATGTTTCTTTAAACAAATACAATACTAGAGTCATTAAATTTTTGCTTATAATCTATTTATTATTCTTTCCTTTAGTTCTATTCAACGAAATGTTATAACAATTGAATGTTAATCACTTTGATGTCCATAATTTGAATAGTGAAATGATTGCAGCTGCAGTATGATTTGTAGTTCTTATCCACGAATATATATATATATATATATGGAAAAAAAAAAAAAAACTATTAATAACTTTGAAAGCAAAAATAGAATAGAAAAAATTGTTATAATTAGCAAGTCCATGCAGACACAGCATAAAGAGGCCTTTCATGCCAACACATTACCAAGCTTGCCCTGTCACTAATAATCTTATAACCCTCTTTACCATAAGCCTCAACCATCTTCCGGTAATCCTCCAAACCATCGAGCCACAGCCGGACCGGCTTGAACCCGGCTCGGCCCAACCTAACCATCCACCTCCCAAATCTCTCATGCCTCTCCACCCTTTCCAAACCCTCACAAGCTATTACATTCTCAATCTCCCTCGCATACATTTCTTCCAATTCCAATCTCTCATCCATTAACGAAGACGACGACCCAAAAGTCGCATCCAAGCAATCAAAAGCCGCACTGTAATAGTTCAAACACCCAACAAAACGGTCCACTAACCGGTTTAAATTATGATCGGCTTCTTGCTCCACCAACAGTACCACTTTGGGAGACACTGACCGAATCGCCGCTAAAAACTTTTCCATCTGTTTACACTCTTTGACGGCGATTCCAACATCCTTGCTTTGCCCACCTAAAAATTGGTCGTCCTGGGCCAGTAAAACATGGAGATTCAGAACCGAGACGAAGCCGAGTGCTTCCCTCGGTCTCTGTTCGACTCCGAGCGTGTCTATTTCCAAATCTTTCAATGCGACGTTTACGGGGTTATATTGAAAGGGCATGTCTAATTTCTTCGCTTCCTTCGCCAGCGTTCGTCCCAATTCATCCACTACAGCTTTATCGCCATGGACGCAGGAGATTCTCAAATGGGGAATCCCACACGGAAGCAGAGCAAAGCTTCTCATGAGCGGGACCCACAATTCCGAATCGCCGGAGCCCAAATCGACGATATGGATCGCTTCCTCATAAGACATTGACTGGAGCAGAATCCGGGCGATTACGGCGTACGCAAAACCAAGGTAAGGGAAGGTTCTCGTGGAAACCTGCCGAGCCCGGTCCGGTTCAGAATTAGGCCGGTGATTCCGGTTCAGTGACCTGTGTACGCCGGGCCAGCGCTTTACGAGCCGGAGAGCTAAAGCGGAGGCGAACCGGGTCGCGAGCCTCTGCAAGGAATCGCCGTTGATGGAGGCGAGTTGGGAAATCTGGCGAAGACATGAATCTGCGTGGTGGAGGTTTCCGGAAGCGGCGTGTTTGGCACAGGTGAAGAGGTGATGAATGAGATGTATGCCTCTCTGTTCGAGCTCTAATGGAGAAGAAGCTGTTGAGGAAGATGGCGGTGTTAGGGAAAGAGTCACGTCGAGATTCAAAGATGATGATGAACAATTATTCATTTCTGCTGCTTAATGTTGGGAAGGTATAAAAGAGTTTGATTTTGGTGGATTTGTGATTTGAGGATTGCTTTAAATGGTTTGCGAGGGAATCATATTTGGAGGAAGAACCAATTTTGGAGATTGGTTTGCTATTGGAAGTATGTGTGAATTCCAAATGAAATGGTACAAAGAAGATTTCTTAGCTTGACTTTTTATGTAGCAAAATTAGTCAGAAGGGATAATTAATTGGATTGAAACAAAGTTGATTCACTTGCTATTGTGGTTTTATCGAAACTCCCAAGGAGAAAAGTTTGGTGTTTTGGGTTTCAGCTATAATTATTTTAAAAAAGTTATATGTATAGAATATTTAACTAATTTAGATGAGACTTTAAATTTTATTTTTGAATCCAACATGCTCCGAAAGGGTTAAGTCATTAGTTACTTCGTAGATGGGAAATGAATGAACAAATTAATATCCCTTGAGGCATTCGCTCTTAAATTGTAATATTATAATGCAAATTATTGATAATTTAAATCACATGTAAAGTATATATATTTAGCAAAAAAAATATATTCAAATATTGACACAAAACTTTGATAAATCCGTTAGTTTAAGTTTTTATATTATTTTTATTTTTATTGTTTCTAGACGACGAAGGTGGTTTAATTTGGATGAATGTTATTATGAGAAACCATGTTATTTTTGCATCTTCCATTTGTCCATTACTCCATTATGAGATTACTACTTTATATTCTTTTTCAGCATTAAGCTTTTGTATTATCCTTCTTTCTCTACTACCGGACAGGACAAATCTCACCTGCTCATCCATGTGAATTTTCTCTGGTTTTTGTATGATATTGGGGATTCCTTGACTATGATATAAAAAGTAAAAATAAAATTTTTCCAATTAGACCAAATTAAGAAAGGGAATACAAAATGAGAATCTGCATTTTTTTTTGGTGTTATAAAATGAGAATCTCCATGGTTTGCATATACGAAGACAAAGAGATTACAATTTACCCAAAAAAAAAAAGATATTACCAAAAAAAAAATTAAGAAAATACCAGTACAGATAAAATGAAACAAGTAGNTTTTAAAAAAAAAAAAAAAAAAAAAAAAACATAATTTTTTAAACAAAATTCAAACACAACAAATTTTTGGTACAAAAAAATAGCTCAAACGTCAAATATTCAAAATAAAAAAAATTCAAAAATTAAAATTTGAAAAGTCTAAAAAAATTAAATAAAAGTTGAAGCCAAACCGATTAACCAAATCGATCCAATCCAATTACTAATTAGATTGGGTTGGATTTAATGTATAGATCAGATCGGATCGGATTGAAAAAAATAAAACTGATCACTAATTGGATCGGATTAGTTATTTCCAAAATAAGTTGGATCCTAACAGATTCACACCCCTACTAATTAGTTTACTTTATTTAGGTTTCCTATCCTTCTTTTTTCATTTGTTAATTTTTTTTCCAATTTTATATTTTCTTATTAATGCTACACAACCAAACCATTCATTTTCATGATATATAAATGAAAGTGGAAATTCTGTCGTATTGTTATTGACTTTATCTCATGAAAATCTCATAATAAACAACATCGAAATAAAATTACATAGTATATAAACTTTAAGTTCTAGCATGAATATATGTAAAATATGCATCTGTTTGTACCATAAATAAAATTTGGAGTTTATTCAATTTAATATTTGATTTATTTAAATGTTATTGTTAAATATTTGATAAAAAGCAATTGTCCCACATTGTTTATAAATAAAAATGCTTCGGATTTTTCAAGTATAAATGAGTGGCATAGAAATTGAAATTGACAAGAGTCCCACATTGAAAAAGCAACAAGTATCCTTGAAGCTCCACATTTATAAATAGAAGTTTTATCAACATTTGAAAATATCCATCGATCAATACATAACTGCAACATAGACTACTTAGTTAATTCTCATTAGAATTTATTTTAGCTAATCAAGTGTTCTTAGTGTGTTATTAGTTAAAATTTTATTTTTAAGTCTTTTGATCTCAAAGGCAATTGTAACATTTTAATTATTTTGTTCTACGAACTGAGGCACTGGCCTTTCAGGCCGGGTCCAATAGAAACGATGCAAGGATGGTTATGCCTAAACGACAAGTCCAACCTTACATTCCTCCACCAGCTATGAACCATGCTCAAGCCGGGGGGCATGCTGACAACCATGACTAGAACGTGAAGGATGGTCAAAAAGAACAGATGTAGCAAGTTTTCAAGGCTGTACCCAACGTACATGGAAGGAGAGCGGATGTCCAGCCATATGTTAACCTGCCAGCTCGGAACCAAATTCATGGTGGAAGGGGCATTCAGAGCACTTTGGACAAAACTGTAAGAATAGACACTATGAGGATCACTCCTATCAGGCAGACTTCTACGCCCCGACACTGAGAAATGGACAAAATTGGATGAACTACAGCCAAGGCATAGATCAGGAGGCCGTCGAGACCTTCATCTAAGAGATGATGGGTCATGCATTCAGAAGAATAGGAAACCCATCTTATAAGAGGCCTTACCCCGACTCTGTCGACCGAATTAAATTTTCTAAAGGATTCAGGTTTCCTAAATTCACTTTATTTTATGGCAAAGATAGGCAATCCACCGTGGAGCACATTGGCCGCTTTACTATCCAATGCGAGAAGCAGCGGCCATCGATTTTCTAAAATTGCGATTGTTTGCTAATTCTTTAACAAGTACAGCTTTCACCTTGTACATCAATTTGCAACAGAACTCGATCCATAGCTAGCAAGAATTGGAGCAGAAGTTCCATGAGCAATTCTACAAGATTGAGCCGAAGATCTTCATGGCTGACTTATCACGTCTGTGACAGACGAAAAGAGAGTCAGTATAGATATTCATAGCTTGATTCAAAAAAGCGAGGATTAGATGTCACTTAGACATACCGAAAAGTGAGTTTGTCAAGTTAGCACAAGTGGGATTGAGCTACAAACTCCAAAAAAAAGTTTAAGAGGATGGAATTTCATAACTTGTTCAAGTTGGTCTTTCGAGCCACTCGATATGAAGGCATTTTGAAGGAGGAGTACCAGATGAAGAACTCGTACAGAGGATCATATTACAAGGACCAAATATTGAAATTCACTTGGTGAAGGCTGAAAACCAAGAAAATGTAGATGGAATTGTTGAAGTGGACGCAGCAAAGGTAATAGCCACTCATCCATACGATTGTAAAGCTCTTGCTATGCCAATAAGAAGCCAAAAAGTTCCACAGTTGGTGATGGACATAAGGAAAAATCAGGCTGAACTGGAAAAGATCTACAATTTTGACATCTTCAAAGCTGATCAAATTTTTGACCATCTGCTGACCGACAATGTAATTAAATTACTTGACAGCCATATTTTGCCTATAGCTGAAGAGATGAAGAAGAAGCCATACTACAAACGGCATAGCATGTAGTCACGTCAGACTGTCAATTGCATGGTCTTCAGAAATGCTATCTAGGCTATGATTGACAAGGGGGCGTTAAAATTTCCAGAAAAATGAAAGGAGATAATGCAAATGGATAACAACCATTTTCCATCAGCCGGAGTGAATATGGTTTCAGCCAACATCTTAGACTTGACGAAATCCATGATCAAGGTAGACTTCAGACATATATCAAGCGGATGCACATGGAATAAGGATGTCAAGCTTGGAAATGATTATTCGACCCAAAAGACCAAATCACTCGCTATGTTTCTTAGTACCTTATGTAGGCATGAGTTCAAAGATGAAGGAAATATGCAACCTAGAAGAAGTCAGAACATGTCCAAGCCACCAATGGAAAGCCAAAGCCAAAAATCAGTGTTCCAGTGCTTAGGTCCAAAGATACAGGACGGACGTGGAGAACGGAATGACCGATGCTTAGGTGATCAAGCCAAGCTAAAAATCCATGACACTATTTCCAAGGAACACAAGACAAAATTGGTTTGGCAGAAGAGTGAGAAGTCAATGAATTTTAAGCCACTTACTATAGAGGTAGATCGTTGGTAAGACCCAAAAGAGGAGGATGCAGCGCCAGCAAGCCAAAAGTCGGACAGTAATAGCAGCTTCGTTAAAAAAGAAAAAGGATGGTATCATGCCAAATGAGTTGGAGTCATATCTCGACGGCCTGGATAGAAGACTTGGGGTCGCAGCTTTAGCCTAGAAATTCGGTACCTTATCTAGAGTTCCACGAATGAAGAAACCCGTAAAGAGATGAATCAGAACACAAAGTGCAGAATTTCAGTCGTGCTTGAAGAACATGGATGACAGTCCAGTAGAGGAAGACATGGTTGTTTCTTCAGTCGTCAAAACATCAACGATCAAATTTGGAACCATGGATGAGGTAATGTTCAACACAGTTGTCATTTGTATCCCAGATTTAGTTGGCATGATAAAATAAGAACGTCATCCAGCAAAAGTCATGATCTAAAAGAAATTCAAAAGCAGTATAAAATGTTAGATCGGATACTGGAGGAATCAATATTGCCTTGCAATTTTATTTGCTTCAACAAAATTACAATGTAAGGGGAGCAATGTTTATACCATAAATAAAATTTGGAGTTTATTCAATTTAATATTTGATTTATTCAAATGTTATTGTTAAATATTTGGTAAAAAGCAATTGTCCCACATTACTTATAACTAAAAATACTTTGGATTTTGTCAAGTATAAATGGGTGGTATAGAAAATGAAATTGGCAAGAGTCCCATATTGGAAAAGCAACAAGCATTCTTGAAGCTCCACCTTTATAAATAGAAGCTTCATCAACATTTGAAAAGATCCATTGATCAATACACAATTACAACATATACTACTTAGTTAATTTTCGTTAGAATTTATTTTAACTAGTCAAGTGTTTTTAGTATGTTATTTGTTGAAATTTTATTTTTAAGTCCTTTGATCTCGAAGACAATTGTAACACTTTAATTATTTTGTTCTCAATAATTAATACAGTCGTTTGAGTAGTTTGATTCAATTAGATAATCTTTTACCTTTTTGAACTGTTATAGGTTTGAAGTGGTACGCTCGCATGCTAAGAGACAACAGATAATTGAGATTTATTCCAACAACATCCATATGATTGGTTGGTCTCATTATAAAATCATCAACATTAGAGGTGCTTTCCATATCTCTTGGATAGTCCAATGCTAAAATAATTTATTTTCTAAACAATAATCCTAAATCCAACTTCAATTTTAGCGAAAGAACAAATAGTACAAATTAATAGAATTAACAGGCCACAAAAATAAATATGAACTTGCCCAAACTAAGAGCAAGCTAAACATCTTTTCAAAGTGTTTAGACTTATTTTGGCAATAATCAATATTATAAGTCAATTACTAATGATTAGATAAATTTTAATCCAATTCAAACTAATTTTAACATTAAATCTATTTCAATAATAGTAGATTTGGATTGAATTGAATAGTAAGTTTTGAATTTGAATTTTAATGAGGCCAGCGTTTTTTTAAGCTTTTGCTTTGTTTTTCTGGTGTACTCTTTTTTTTTTTATATATATATAATATATTTTGCTAGGTTATAGGCTTTGGAGATGCAAACTTCTTTGGGAGACTCGACATTTTCTCTATTCTCAGTAGCATATTATTATTTTGTAAATTTTGAATTTTAGAACTTTAGATGTTAGGTGGTTGAAACTTTAGATTTTGATATTTTCACATGTATAAAATAACCGAAAATTTTTATTAAATCTCTTAACATTTTGAAAAATAGATTTATTTATATTTAAAATAAAATAAAATTGGTTAAAATAATATATCAATTATAACTAAATCTTTTAACAAAATAATCCAAACTAATATAAATATTAAGTAGAACAAAATATCAATAATTTATTAATTATTTTTTTAATATATATTTTTCAATTATTTATATTTTAATTAGTCTTGTTTAAATTACTTATATTAGTTTCTTTTCTTGAAATTAATCCAAACTGATTAGTATTGATTTTGAATTTTTTAAACTAATATAATTTAATTACTATAAAATAACTAATCTAAATATCGTATTTGATTGAACTAGTTGATTTGTCTGTTCATCGGTTTTTTTTATACCCTTAACATCTTTTAGGGCTTTTATTTTATTCATATACCTTTGTTCTTTGTGATTGGTGAACATGGTATTTTTTTTTTTGAATTAAAAAGGATTTATCCATATAGGCCCAGGAGGTATTTAGCAAGCGGACTTATCCATGTGTTTTTTTTAACCTAATAAGAGTCCGCGATGGTTGTCCATGTCTCTAAAATCTCTTTCTCCCTCGTGTGGTAGCAGCAGAAAAGAGCACTTAATCCAAATGTGACTACCAAAACTCGAACCATAACTCCTGCACTCATAAATGTGATAATTATGCTGGCTCCTACTACTAAACTACACTCTCAAATGAGGTGAACATGGTATTTACTTTGCAATGTGATCAAATCATTTATGTTTCTTGACAATCACATTCAATCGAAATGGAAAAAGAGGCTTCATGAATACACAATGAATGGAGTAGTTGGCCATGGAATTTGATATACAGGGATTGAAACAGCAAACTACAAAATGTAAGGGCATAGATGCAAAAATGTCTAACATATTTGTAAAAGCAAACTTACAGAGATCCATTGAAGTTCGAGCTTCAAGCTCTAGACGGTGGGCTTGCACGCCTTCTACTCCAAAGCTGCTTCTAATTCCAACCACAGAAGGCTGCTTTTTTTCCTCTTTCCAAAAACTGTACGAGCAAAATAGTAAATCTCTCTATTTTATTTTACTGTGAATGGTAAATTATTTTATCAATTTATTATTAAAAAAAGTTATTTTAAATTTTACCATCATCTATACTATGGATATTCTAAAGTTTCCCTGATTTGTATTTTTTTTTAACACATTTTTTTAAGGAATCAAATAAGATTGACATAAAATTAAATATGGTGTCCTTTTAAAGTGAGTTGTGCTGGATCCTTTATATTTTTTTAACACATGTTTTAAAGAATCAAATAAGATTGACATAAAATTAAATTTGGTGTCCTTTTAAAGTGAATTGTGCTGGATCCTTTATATATATATATATATATATATTTATATATATATATATATAAAAGAGCAATGACCCACAAAATGATAAGTTAAATCAAACATGATTAAAGATCATTTATGAAAGTTTTTTGTCTCAATCTAGCTCTAATATACTTGGAATCTTATAATTTACGGGAAAAGTTGAAAGCTAGACAACATTTCATAAAAAGGGGGGCCATTTGAAAGCATGACCATTAAAATTCTTGTATGATGCAGACTTGAAAAGAAAAAAGAAAGAAAGTAATTTGGCAGAATCAATACCATAATTTATTTAGCTTACAGCTATCAAAATGAAAATTTAATTTAGAGCAATTGGGTTTTAACTAAAATTTGTAATATATGAATAGATTTGGAAGAAAAGGATAAAAAGAAAAATTAAATCTATATCTCTTATATAAATGTACTATTATAAAAGATATTCTATATATTATTTCTAATATAAAAGTATCAAGAAACAAGAATGTTTGATGCGTCGTAGAAGAAGATATATGTTGTGCCGACACTCGAACCCAGGAGCAATGAAGACCTTTTCAGGTAACTTGACCACAAGGCTATGAGATGTTGGCCGTAGAAGAAGATATATTCCTTCTATTATTTTCCTTTTTGATAAACTTCTTTCTGTGAATATCCTTTATAAGAGTACTTTTTTTTTTTGGTGAATACTTTATAAGAGTACTTTATCATCACATATACATAACGTAATCATTTCTTGTCAATCACATAAACTTGGTACTTTTAAAGAAAGTATGTTTAATGTGTGTTTTTATCTATTCTTAATGACAATGAAATTACACCATCCCTTTTCTTTGCAAACGCATAAAGCAAAAAGAAAACCTCTTCTACACCACAACAACAACTACACCTGGAAAATGGAACAAAAAAAAAAAACGTATTCAATTTTGCACTTATAGCACTTTTATCATATTTAATCATTTCTAACAAATTGCATTACTTTGATACTAATAATTAATTTTCTATATAAAATTTTATGTATTTTCTATTCAGGTGGTTAGGAGAATCAGATCTTCATCTACCCTACTAATTTTGTTAATCAAAGCCCTCCAAACCATTCCTTTTTAGCTGATTACCAAAAAACCATTCTTTTTTTGCCATAAGGTTATGACAGCTAGCCATCTTTTGCAATCTCAGAAAGCTTATAACCCATATTTCAACTTAAACAATCATAATTATAAGATTTAAGACATTATTACCTGAAAAGAATTGTCGTTTACTTAATGATGTTCAAAATTTTCTATAAAAAACATGTTGAGGATGCAGAGGAAAACAGAGAGATTTTTAGTCAGGGGTATCATTTTTGGGGAATTTTGTCATACTGGCCACTGGGTTAATGGAAAGAAATTACATATAGGATGTAATTTGGAGACCACAGTTTAAGCCCATCAAAAAGCAAGATTTCTTCGTTTGGAGGACAACAAAATTTTGGTTGATGGTTGTGCCACTAGAAAATGATCACCAATTCATATGAGTTACATTCTAACAATATTTTCTCTCCATTATCATCATTCCTAAATACTACAAACTCCATATTCTGTTTTGCTAAAAAGATTCACAACCACTTTATAATTGTGACCAACACACTGGCAAAATTTTATACTACTTCAATCATACTAGTAAACTACATATTTATGCTTCTGTAGTGACCCAAGAATCTATATATTTAAGTCTCTACAGAGAGAACTAAATAATAAAGCCACAGTCTTATCATATAATGATTTCTAGTTCGAATCCACCACCATCATCTTCCAAAGACAACTTAGTAATAAAGCCACAATTTTCTAATATAATGATTTTCAGTTCGAATCCACTGCTATCATGTTTGGGGGGATAATATAGAAAGTTTAACAGGAGGGAAGATCTTGAGGAGGAGGAAGCAAGCATTGAGATGGGCCTGGGCCATTTTTGACGATGAAGCCCATTGCAAGACCCCAAGAAGTGTGCTCTTCAAGATGGCAATGTATGAACCAAACTCCTGGATTATCTGCCTTGAATCTAATTGCAGCCCATCCACCACTTGGAACTGCCACAGTGTTCCTCTCTGGAGGATCAACAAGATTGTATTTTGATGGATCTTTGGCAACATTGAAATTCCCAAACCCTTTCCCAACAATGAAGAAATTGTGACCATGGACATGAATTGGATGGTTTTCTACATTAAGAAAACTTGTACCCTGCAAAACAAGTTCTAAATTTGTACCATAAGGAAGTACCAAGAGTTTGCTTCCAAATTCTGTGTTCATGTTCTGTGTCAGAGGATTTCCTCCAGTATAATCAAATCCTCTGGGAGGCTTTTCTGGGAATCCCGAGTACTTGTTGATGATTTTGAGGTTCTTATAATGGCACTCCAATATTGAAGAGGAAGGACGAACAAAAGATTGGTTGTTCATAGAAGCAAAGAAGCTCTTTCCCTTGTATCCCTTGCAAGTTCTGTTTGCTGGACAATCTTGAAGATTAAGGCTTATAGCTATCACGACTCGCTTGTCGATCCTTTTAGGCACATTGCACGGGTAGCTTGGGGATCCAAGACTCCTGAGCTTGTTAGAAAATGCAGTGGCAAATTCAGTGTCTGTCATCTCAGGAAGATTTCCAAGAGCAAAACTACCACTGGGAATTGTTGGGATCTTAGTCTTCTCAGTAATTCTCGGTTGCTTGTAACGCAAGAAACCGACGGTTGTGGAGTTATTAAAAGGGAAAATTGCAGTGACATAAGGCCTTGCTGCCATTACAAACATGCCGGAAGAATCAGGAAGTTGATCGGCAGTAAGAAGAAGATTTGTGGTTTGTCCAGGAGCTATCATAATGGCATTGGTTTCGAATGGTTTTGTATAAACAGCATCAATCTCCACAACTGTTAGTGTATGATTAGCTACGGCAAAGAAGAGCTCGTTGTTCAGTGCTGCATTGATGATTCTAAGCATGTAGGTTTTGCCTCTTTCTACTGTTTGGATGAACGTATCTGCAGAGAGACAACAAAATCATCCAACACCATCCCATAAACCACAGAAATATCTTTAAAAAAAAAAACACTAATATTNCCAACACAACCCATAAACCACAGAAATATCTTTAAAAAAAAAACACTAATATTCTATTTCTTGCTGAAAAATAGCAAACCTTACCTTTTTTATTATGTTTTTTGAGAATTGATGGTCCAACCCCCAAAAATAGTTCAAACTTTCTAATGGTATTATTGCTAAATGTGAGAATTTGATTATAAAATTTTGACTTAAAAAAATAAAAAACAGAGAAATTTTGGAAGATTCTAAAAATGTACACCTTTGTTAGAGCAAGGATAGAGAGGTCCTGGAAAACCATTAATGGTATAAGCATCAGATAAATTAGGCCCAGCTCCATACATGGTCATCTCTTTTTCCACTGTATCTACATCTCCATTCCACCATTCACCTGTAGTCAAGCACATGAACATTTCAAAAGGCAATATAAAATAAAATTAAAATACATAATTACTTTTAATATCATGAATTAAAAATATGGATTAAGTCATTTCCCATGGTCTTCTTTTCTTTTACTTTTTTAAGATTTATTTATATCCTTTTGATCCTTATTTCAATTTCAGCTTCTTAAAATGATCACTGAATATTTTGAAAATGTCCTTAATTCCATGTCAGCCTTTTATGGCCAAAAAGAAATGGAAATGTTTAAGCAACAAATTAAATCAAAATAGAATATGCAAGTTATATTAATTTATGAAGAATTACCAAATATAATGGGTATTTCGGCTTGGATTGGAAATGAAAAAGGATAAGGCATGCGAGGGTAAATGATAAAAGCACCATAAATAGAAGCTCTCTGCCAAGAATAGTGAGCATGCCAAAACAGAGTGCCTCTTTGGTCTACCACTTTGAACTTGTATGTGTATGATTTTCCTCCATTGATAGGGCATTGTGTTATGTAAGCTGGACCATCAGCCCACCCTGTTCTTAGTTGCCTTATTCCATGCCTGTCATTGTCAACGTGTATATATACAGTGAGATTCAGTTATCTTGATCTTTGAATTTTTACACTCGAGCTGAATTTTACTATTTTTCCAATATAAATGATAGATTAAAAAGTTTAAAAAGTCATATATTTATATATATATATGAATTATTAATTTTATTTCCCCTTTTTGCTAGAAATTTTAGCAAAAAGTAAAATTACCATTCATTTCGTTCTTCTGTCATGAATCATCATGATAAGGAATACAAGCAGCTGTCTATATTAGTTATGTCGGCATTATAAACCAAGAAAATGTAAAACTGCTATGCATACAAATTAGTAGAAATAATAATGGATTTTTTTATTTTATTTAAAAGAATGGTATTGGAGAATCAATCAAACTTCGATAATTGATACATAGAGAAGTAGTCATAGAGAAGGATGATAATTGATACATCAATTAATGTCCATTAGCGTACGTAGTACAGTTTAATATATATACTATATATTAATTTCAGAGGTGAACGACTGGATGCTTGTTATTATGTTTTAAAAAATAAAAAATAAAAGACTGTTGAATTAGTAACAATTTCAAAAGCTTTAATAGGATTTTTAAATGTGCATCTTAGAAGGCATTACTATTATATATCAACCTTAAAAACTTAATTAATTGAGCTTTATTCTAATTTAATTGAGCTTTGTTATAATTTCAGTTTTTGGGCTGTAATTTTCCTTGTACACATGCAGAAAGTAGAAAACCTGCTTACTTACAATAGGTAAATGATAGGAATGGACATAAAGAACATTTTATTAATTATATATATATATAATATTCATTAATCGCCAAGAAAAATTGACAAATACAAAGCTAACTTACAGCACCCTATATATTTATTCTAGCAATAAAAATCAAACCAAGGTGAATACACATGCATAAATACAAAGATATATACGCGCACACACACATATATAGATACATATACTTGCCAATGGATGGTAGTGTTTTGAGCAATGCGATTAGTGACCTTAACTTCAACATCGTCACCTTCATGGACTGCAATGGTTGGACCTGGATATTCTCCATTCACTGTTAGAAGTGGCTTTGTGTGACACAAACGGCTCATTTTCTTCCATTCAACCTGCAAAAAACCAAACCCGGCCCGTATTTTAATCAACCACTTCCTTTTCTGTTTATACATATACATATATATATATATATCTATATTTATATATACGGATTTGTTATAAAACATACATATTGGCGTCATAAGCTCTCCAACAAAGACATTTTTATTTTTTTATAAAAAAAAAAAATTGGCTTTAAGTTTTATAGCATTTAGAACTATTAGGTTAAAAAAAATACTGTACAAAATACAATAATCAGGTATGTTTTGATATTTTAATCATATTTTGGTTATTTTTTTATTTTTTTGGTAGATTTTTAAAATTTATAGCATTTAAAAATATTTGATAAAAAAAATTCATCTGTTGAGCTTCATAAACTTTCCAACAGATAAATTTTATAGCAAAATCATATATATATATATATATATATATATATATATATCCCACAAGTCTCTTATCTAGATTATGTTCTAAAGTTAAAGTCCTAAATCAAACCGTCTATAAGCACAATAACATACGCCTTCAAGGATTAATAAAGATGTATGTAAGCACTCGTAAGCTATCAATGTATTTTGGTCTTGTTTGACATAAATTTTGAAAATTCATCAATAACAGCTTTTAAAGTTTATAAATTATTTCTGAAAATGTTTAAATAATTTTTTAACATTGCTTTAGGCTTCTAGACAAAAATCTAACCAAAGCTAATAAAAAATAAGTTATTTGGAAATTACTCTTCTAACAGCATAAAAATAAATAAATAAATAAATTATGTTAGTGAATTTTATTCTTATATTTTTTTATATTATAGGTTGAGAGACCTGCAGAGCTAAAGAGAGAGAATACAGTAAGTTTATATCCAACATACTGTGAAACTTACAGTAAATTGAAACCGCTTTGTGGTTTGTGCATAAGAAGATGGTATTGTTAGAATCCCAACTAGCATTACCACTACCACCCCTACTAACCCACAATGTAATTGGCACAAAACCTCCATTTTCCACCACCTTAATTAAGAAACACCCTTTAGGAATAAATTGCCTACTGCCCTACTACTTCACACCCCAATTTCATGCACAACCCCAGCTCCCTCTATATATTTATACACATTATATATAAATATAGAGATATTACCAAAAAGTTTTGCTCTCTTTTGATTTTTTTAATTATTTAAGGATGACATATGTACAAAATGCCCTTTTTTTTTTGGTAAGTTGTACAAGTTGCCTTTTTGTTGATGATTAGTATGTAAAAGACATATGTGAGTAGGTAAGGCTGAACAATCAATAATTTAAAATGCATTAAAAAAAAGGGAGAAATTTGTTTGGAAGTTTGGCTGTGCTATATGAGAGTATATATGTGTATATATATATATATTTATGGATTGTTATTAATTAATTATATATTAAATTAATAAATAAAAATATTTATAAGAGAAGGCACTTTAACTAAAAGGGCCACAAAAAATTGGGTGTGTTAATATATATTGTTCAATTTATTAGATGTGTTAACCCCCTTTGTCATTAATTAATCCAACAAAAATAATAATGAATAATAAAAATCCCTTTTGTCATTTACTTGGATAATTTGCATTTAATATATTATTGTTTTTTGATGGGGTACGAAGTGCAGAAGTTGTAGGTGGGTTGGTAAATACGAGTGTTTACTAGTCAAGACAAAGCTGGAGTAAACCGGCATCTTTGCATCCCAAGAACAGCATAAATTTATTGCGGTTTCCTCCCTCAACGATGTGACCTGTTTCATTACAATGGAAATTTGCGGTGCAGAGAAAGAGGTTCATCAACCGACAACCAAGAATATACTTATAAAGCACTTGAGGGTGTAGTCCAGTGGTAGGAGCCAGCCGAGCCTTCACGTCTGCGAGTACGGGAGTTGAGGTTCGAATCTTGGTAACCCCATTTGGACTCAAGTGCTCCTCTCCGCTGCTACCGCACGAGGGGGAGGGAGATTTTAGCGACACGGGCTCCAATCGCGGACTCCTATCAGATTAAAAAGATGCCTTGGTCGGTCCACTCGCTAAATACCTCATGGGCCTATGACCCCGCTACGGGTAGGTCCTTTTTTATTCACCAAAAAAAAAAAAAGAATATAGTTATAAAGTAAGAATATTCATTTATACAGTCAGGCTACTATCAGGTATATTTAATTTTTTATATATTCAAGTACGAAATCTAACGGTTAAAATTAAAAGGCAAAAAAATATATTGATGGCTTAGATGACTAAAATTAGATGGCTTAAACGGCTAAAATTCTAAATTTAGTTAATAATTCTGGCTTAGATTCTCTCGTTCTATCTTTCTTCCTTCTCCTTCCTATCATCTGTATTTTTTCTATCAAAATTCAAAAAAATCAAAATCAAGATCCATTGCATCTCAGGTACTAATATATATATATTTTTTTTTCTGTTTCTGGTAGTTGATTTCTGTTCTTAATTTCTTTTACTTCTCTTTTCTTCAAAGAGAGGGAGACACACGCCGCACAAAGGTTTTTTTATTTTTCTTTTTCTTTTTCTTTCTTGCGGTTTTCTCCTCTCTTCAAACAAAGGGAGATGCGGCACAAAGCTTCTATCTTTTTTTTCTTTTTCTTTTTGTTTGGTTAAAAGCCTACAGCTTTCTTGCACTAATGATCAGATTTTTATTCTATCTTGAGGTTGAATTATGAATTTCCTTTTTGATTTCTTTGATTTCTCCTCTCTTCAAAGAGAGGGAGACGCCGCACAAATCTTCTAGTTTTTTTTTTTTTTTTTTTTTTAGGGTTAAGAGCCTGTAGCTTTTTTTTTTTTTTTTTTTTAGTTTCTCAGAAACAGGTTCCTCAGATCCATCTGCATTGGGTAAGTTCTTTTATTAACATTGAACCTGTAGAGTTTTCAACTGGGTATTGATCACTGATAATTTTTTTTTCCACAATCACAGTCCCCAACGTCAATGAGAGTGAGGCAGTTCACACTGGAGGGCATTTCAATGAAAGCAATCTCATCGGTTATGGAAGCTTTGGCATAGTTTATCAAGGTTTGCTTCCATATGGGATTGTTGTGGCTATCAAAAGGCGATCAGGTCTTCCTCAGCAGGAATTTGTCTCGGAGGTATAGTTATTATGTTCTATATATTCTGTGCATCATATAAGATTCTTATTTGTGGTTGTTTTTCCTCTTATAGAACAGAACGAGTATCCTAAGTGCAAGTGAATCCTGAATTATAAATTCATAAAACTTTGAAAAGAAAGTAACATATAATTTGGGAGACAGGTAGCTTTTTTGTGTGAATACATTTTACTCGGTACTAATTCGTCATTTCGACAGGTCCATCCACTAAACTAGAGTTCAAGAAGACGCTAACAATAGCTTTAGGGGCAGCAAAAGGTAGGTTCCAAGATATTTGATGAATGTTCTAAACTAACCCAGAATTAAGAAAAAACTTAGTTTGAGAAATGGTGTTTCTATCTGGTTCAGGTTTATGCCACTTGCATAGTCTAAAACCTCCCATTGTACATAAAAACTTCAAAACAGCCAATGTTTTGGTTGATAAGAACTTCATTGCTAGGATTGCAGATGCAGGGGTTTCGAGATTGCTTGAAAAGATTGAAGAAGTAGGTCCATCCAGCACATCTAGTGTAAATGTTTTCCAAGATCCAGAGTAAGTTAATTTAATTTCTTCTCAATTGCAGATTATTCTTACTGTCCAAAGAATATATTTTCATTGATATTTTCAATCTGCCAATCTGTGACAATATTTAGAGTAGGATCATCTGGGACTGCATCTGATGTGTACAGCTTTGGTGTATTTCTTTTGGAGCTTATAACTGGACATGAGGCTTTACATAATGACTACTTGGGATCTAATGAAAGCTCAATTCAATGGGTAAGTTAAACACAAGACAAATTTTGAATTCCTTACAGAAATGTTATAAAATACAATTTTAAATTGTATCCCTTAGGATTCCACTTGTTTAAAAGTCAAAATGGACTAATTTTGGATCGCTTTCTATGCCCTAGTCATGGCTTTTCAGATGTAGTGGTTTTTAGTTTTCAAAGTCTGAATTAAATGGGAATTGTAGGAGTCAAATTTCTTTTTTACTCTTTTCTTCCATACTTTTTTGCCCACAATTTGGATCCTTGTTATCCTTTCTTTTATGCACTTCATTACCCTATTTTGTTTTGTCCAACAGCTTTTGTTTAGACAATGATTATGGCTTCTATTGCTTTTTGCTACCATGTGTGAAGGTGGAAACTCAGCTTAGCATAAGTGGTTTTGTGGACCGCTGGCTAGCTGGAAGCTTCATTGTAGAAGGGATGAAGGATTTAATCAGGCTGACACTACAATGTATGAGTTTTTCAGGAAGAAGGCGGTCAAAAATGGAAAAGGTTGTTCGTGAGCTCGAACGTATCCTAGAGAGAGAAATGGCTCTAACAACAGTCATGGGAGAGAGCAATGCTACAATAACTCCAGGCAACCTACTATTTACTTGAAAATGAAATATGAACTTTTGTAAAAAAAAAAAAAAATAGGAAAGGATAATACGGGGTTGTTGGTGTTCCTTATGCTTGTGCTAAATTTAAGCTTAACAACACCAACAACAGACAACTTTGTGCAAGAACCTGCTGTCTATGGAAATATGATTTTACATATTCAATGATGCAAACGTAATAGCTTTTCAGCATATAAAAGTAGTACTATTATATTAGCAAAGCTGCCTGCTGTTTGGTGCAAAAGCTGAAATATTACAAAGCCACATTGAAAAGCATAGGTCAATTTTCTGGTGCTACAAAGAGTTTTTCCACTAACAAAGACACAAATAGCAATATGCAATATTCATCAGCAGAGAATCTTGCATAGGGCAGAAGAGACAACCTTAGAGGTAAAGAAAACAAATCCAATAGTATTGAACTTTTTCTAGATACAAAACCAAATTTAGGTAACTAAAAGTCTAGCATAATTACCAGCACCGTAGCAAAGAAAAATGCTTGCATTCTCTGCAGAAAACTTTTCTACTCGTATTTAGAAAAAGGGAACAAATGTTCTATCATAAATATAAACATAACATCTTTGAAAGACAGATTCATAATACAAAGAAATTTCATGATGATGCCAATGAATAATCTCTTATATGCTACTAACACTCTAACTCAGCTGTTCTGAAGCATCAGATTCATCTTCAAAATTATTTTCTACTGTATTGCTTTCAACTGGAGTATTTCTGCAAGCAAATAAGGCAAAATATATCAAATATTAGAGCATCTTTAAAGACATAATTAAATATATATTAAACATACTTACTGATTACAAAGCATTGGACAATTTCTTTTGTCATGTGATTGTCCAACTTTTCCACATCCATTACAGCGCCTAGCTTTACTTCGAGCTTTCTCTTTCCCTCCTTTTAGTCTTTTTCCACATCCTTTTGCTCTAACTTGGTTTGGTTCATTAAGATGAGGATCATTCATAATACTAGTTATTTCAGATTTTTTTTTCCCATATAGTACTCCACTTTTAGAACTTTTAATCATCGGTCCGATCTTCTCAAGCAATTTTTCTAAATTTTCAGTTAGAAATGCACATGCCTCCTCATTTTTAACTGCCTTTTCAATTATACCTGAAGCAAGCTGCAATAGTCTAGTTCGTCTAAAAAGTATAGAATTCTCTGAACTATCATTTACCGCATGTTCCCCATCAAATACGATCTTAGATTTTGCATTTTTTGTCCATCTATTTAGAATATATTGACTCGATAATGTAGAAATTTGCATATTTATCAAGCATGCCATAACATGTCTACAGGGGATTCCTTCACTTTCAAATTTCCTACAACTACACGATGCGAAATCCAAACATTTATCATAAACAACTTTTCTAACTTTACCTTCTTTTTCATTTTTCTTCCAAACACCATACATGCAGTGATTGTCATCTTCATTCTGTAATTCAATTACATATGCCAAGCTATTCCATAATTCATCTTGAAACTTGTAAAATATTTTACGAGTATAAATTTCAGACATTTGTTTCTCAATATCCAACGGCAATTTCAACAAAGGCTTCTCATTCATATCAATATGATAGGCAGCTAACTCATCATGTCGTTGGCATGCAAGTGCTCTATTAAACCGTGTGATAAAATCCATTAATGTGTTTTGTTTAGAAACATACCTCTTGAAGAATGCATGTGAACTCTCTGCACGTTGGCTGCTAGACATTCCTGCTGAAAATATATGGTTTACATATGCTGGAACCCATTTTGATCTTATATCAAAGATTAATTGCAGCCACTTATTGTCGACTAAGTTGTTCTTTTCAATAACTTTCATCCAATTAGTATCAAATTCCTCACAAGTTTCTGATTCCCATATACATTTTTGAAAATCTTTATAATGATCTGTATAGATGACAGCATCAATCTTTATAGAGAACTTATCCACTATATGCCAAATACAATATCTATGAAATGAATTAGGAAAGGAATGAGAAATGGCTCTTGACATTGCTGGGTCTTGATCTGTAATAATCATTTTAGGAGGACTATCTGGCATGATTTTTTTAAACTCTTCAAACAACCATATGAAGGAATCAACTGTCTCATCACTTAAGAAGGCACAAGCAAATAAAATTGTTTGACCATTATTATTAACTCCGATAAGAGGTGCGAATATCAAGCTATATTTATTGGTGTTATATGTTGTATCAAATACAATCACATCACCGTAATATGCATAAGCACACCTTGATGTAGCATCAGCCCAAAAACAATGAGTTAATTTACTATCATTATCTACCTCTATTTTAAAAATAAATCCTGAATTTTTCTCTTGCTCTAACATAAAATAATCATTCAACACATCTACATCATGTCCTTTCATTTCACAACGCAAAGTCTTTTGATAATTATAAATGTCATTCTGTGTGCATCCTACATTTTCTAACCCTCCAGCTTGTAATTCAAGAATACTCATTTGCTGATATGTTGGAATATTCACGGCTGAAAACTGTTGGGTTAATGATTTTTTTGTTTCTGAAACAGTACGGTGGGATCTTAACAAATGCACTCTTCTAGGGGTTGTCAATGGATGATTATGACTCTCAACAAATATGCTAACTACATAGATTCCTGTTTTTGACCTCAAAACAGTCAGTTTTGCTTTACAACCTTCTCGTGTTATCCCTTGGCGTCTTTGTTTCTCAGAAGCTTCTTTACCCTTATGAGTTCCTTCTTTATAGCACACATACTCTTTCCTTCTATATTCATTAGTATCTTTATCTTTTTTGGAAGAATTAGTTCGAACACTAAACCCCACTTCTTTTGCATATCTATTGTAAAACTCATACGCATCATTTAGAGACTCAAACTCTTGACCCAATTTTGGTGTGTGATCATTTGACAATTGAGAAATAAAAACATTACCAGCCAACGAAGATTCTTCACCTTCTATATCTTCAACATAATCCATAGAGACAATTAACCTAGTAAAAGAAACCATTAAATAAATGAACATCAGTTAATAGAAACATAATGGAATAAAAAGATTATAAAAACAAAAAATCTGGAACAAAAAATAAAATTTGAAATTAAAAACATATGATTCTTATGATTCAACGGAGAAATTGAAAATTTCACCTAAAAGAAAACAGAGAAATTGAAAACATAATGAACATCAGTTTTCTACATTCTTAAGATTTTTATGATTCAACGGACAAAAACATCATTTTGTGTGAAGAAAGGAGAAATTGAAGAAATTAAAAAAATATATATATAATGAAATCTGAATAATCTAATACAACTGCTAAGATTCAAAAGCTTCTCTTTGATTTCTTCCATATATATATATAATTAAGAGTTAGAGAAGAGAGAGAGAGAGTGATTTAGAAGAAGTGAATCGGGAGGAAAAAAGATAGTATGATGAATGAGCTTTTTATGGAAGGAGTAGAGATAGCTTTTTCGAAATGTGTGAAAGAGTGTCTCCCTCTCTTTGAAGAAAAGAGAAGCTTTGTGCCGCATCTCCCTCTGTTTGAAAAGAGGAGAAAACCGCAAGAAAGAAAAAGAAAAAGAAAAAAAACTTTGTGCGGCGTGCGTCTCCTTCTCTTTGAAGAAAAGAGAAGTAAAAGAAATTAAGAACAGAAATCAACTACCAGAAACAGAAAAAAAAAAATATATATATATATATTAGTACCTGAGATGCAATGGATCTTGATTTTGATTTTTTTGAATTTTGACAGGTAAAATACAGATGATAGGAAAGAGAAGGAAGAAAGATAGAACGAGAGAATCTAAGCCAGAATTATTAGCTAAATCTAGAATTTTAGCCGTTTAAGCCATTTAATTTTAGCCATCTAAGCCATCAATATATTTTTTTGCCTTTTAATTTTAACCTTCAGATTTCGTACCTGAATATATAAAAAGTCAGGTATACCTGATAGTAGCCTGACTGTATATATATATATATATTAAGTTACCAAATGAAAGAGATATGAAAAAAACAAACTCATGCACTAATTTAATCCAACAGTGAACAATACAATGATGTCAACACCTCCAATAAGGCATGTGTACGTGAGTAGTGCAAAATTTTCTACATATAATCATGAAGCGAATTCAAGTTTCATTGAAACCAAACGCTCTCTCACTCTACATGAACTGTGTTTCATGCCAATAAGTTGCTTTTTCAGGGGAGCATGCAGTAACTACAACCATTCCACAACATAAAGGATCAACTATCTCTTTATAATGTCTTCTCAAGAACGATACACCAGTTGGATTTGTCAAAAAAACGATCTACAACTACTGCACTGTCCATACCCGATACTAAACTGCAAAATATGGCACAAAATAAAGTGAGCAATAAAGTTAATGCATCCATTAGACATATATATTAATAAACGCAACATTTTGATCAAACAAATATCAAGTTCAACAAAAGAAGACATATTATAGGTAGTGAATTTTATAGCTCAGTAGGCTATTTAACTCCAGATAGAAACATTGACATTGGACCTACAAAGCAACTGGAGAATCCTATACGCAAACAGGAACGTTATGCAAGATCTTATCTAAGCAGCAACTCATTTCTCCCTTTATATATGTTTTCTTTATTAGAATCTTAAGTCCTGAAAAATCATATAACACCAAGTCAATAAGTACTTTCAAGATGATTAGGTTGTTACAGATCTACATTAGCATAAATCAATCCAATGGGAATTAACACAGAAAACAGATAGCTTCTTCCATTACGATTATAGTATCTATGTTACAAGGATCGTTTGTTCAGTTCCAACAAGGTGCACAAATCACAAAATTTGAATGGCAGACAAGCAACCAAGAAGTGGGAAAAAGGATAACAGACATTTTGCATTAAAATGAAACAATATATTTGGAGGCATTACCTTTCAAGCTCGCCTTCACTGAAGACATGGTAATATCTGTTGTATACTACAGCACCCTTTTTATCATCTTTCTTTGCCAGGCCATTAGCAAGAGCACAAGCAGAAGCACCACTGATTTCAGCACGATGATATGGTAGGTGCCAAGGGACAAAATATTCCTGTTGATTATTGACATTTTCCACATTGCTAGAAGCTACATATTCACTTTGAAAGGTTGTTTCTGGCAATCTCTTAAATGAACTTTCCTTGGAATCTTTTACATGCTCTCCCACACTATTCTCCTCAGTTTCTGGGATGCTTTCCAATCTAGGGGAAGAAGGGCTACAAAGAAGACGAGGACTACCTGGTCCTATCCACTCTTCAACATACTTTTGGGTGAGTGGGGTCCACTTTGTAAGCAATGATCTATCCTCTTGTTCTACAGCCCAAACTGTTATTAGAACTAGGCCACCCTTTTTAACAGTTCGGATCAATTCTTCAATTGCTTTCTTTCTCCTATTCTCTGTACTGAGATGGTGTAGTACTGCTATAGAAATTGCTGCATCACCGAAACCAGTTCTGTAAGGAAGATTTACAGCGTCTGCAACCAAAACTTCATGCCCCTTATCGGCACAGATTTTAATAAGGGGATTGCTTATGTCACATCCTATGAAGAAACAATCAGGATTTAATCCCAAGTACTTCCCATTTCCACACCCTGCATCTAGCACTACAGATCCTGACGGCAAGGATGACAAAAAAGAGGCTACTTTGGGCCACTTAGAAAACCGGGTGGAACTGAAATGTGGTGCAATAGCATCGTAAACACGATGGACATACTTCTTTTCTATTTCAGGAGTAAATTGTACATTACAGGACAGATAATCATCAACTGATTCGGATTGTGGGATTCTAGATTCTTCACACACAAAAGTAGACATACTAGAAACACCTTTAACTTTGATTTCTCTCATGGTACTGAAGATTTCTGAACAATAGATGTTATCAATTTTGAGAATTGGTAGACAAGAGGCCCTTCTGCACAGATAACTTGCTCTTAGACTACTAGAAACTATCAGCATGAAACACTGGTACGACCTGTAAAAATACACAGCTTAATAAGTTTGTGGCTTTATATAGGAAGATACACGAGCTGTAGAAATACTTGGATGTGCATCTATCAATAGCTCCGAATGGTTAGCACAAGTTGGGGAAATTCAAAATAACCGACTATTATTTATGCCACAGCCACCAATGCTTCTCAACCACCACTATTGCTCCAGTCTCTCCCCTCCACCTCTCCCCACCCCTCCGTCCCTCATAGTTCAGAAACAAAGCCAAAATGGCAATGGCAGAACAATCAGTGCCATTGGAAGCCCAAGATAATTGTCTTTAGCTCACCCCCATATAACCACCTAAACGACAGTTTCAATGCCCAATTCCAATCACAAGCCAATTCCCCACCCCTCCCTCCCTCATAGTTCAGAAACAAAGCCAAAATGGCAATGGCAGAACAATCAGTGCCATTGGAAGCCCAAGATAATTGACTTTTGCTCACCCCCATATAACCACCTAAACGACAGTTTCAATGCCCACTTCCAATCACAAGCCAATTCCTCAGTCTGCACCTGACTAAGACAGTTTTAGCTTGGTCAGAACTTTCAGGTGGTGTGGCAGAGTTACTGAATTAGCAGTGCCTCTTAAGAAAGAAAAAAAATTGTTCATCAAGGACAGTGTCTCATTTTTAATCATCCACAGACTAACCACAACTAAATAATCAATTTCTTCTCACACCCAAAATTTGTCACTCTTGATAACATCTAACTTTTTTCCAAAATTGCCATTGAAACTAGACTTCTACAAAAATTTTCCGTCCAAATGTTCCACCTAAAGTTCAGAATTTTCTAGTGGGATCCTCGGAATTCTGCAGGAATTTTGGTCTGCAAACATATTTCCGGTGTTTACAAAACCAAAGTTTCGATATTTAATACAATCTGTCGACAAAAAAATTGAGACTTCAAAACAAAAACTGCAAAAATGCAAGTCATCAGATGATTAAGAGAAAACCCTTCAAAGAAAAGGATAGAAAAAAAAAAAAAAAAAAAAGAAGACCAAACTGCGAAATCAAAATCCATGGTTTTCCGAGTAGAACTTGAACATTACACATGATAAAAATTCATGAAACAAAGATATAGATGTAGGCAGAGAGAGAGAGAGAAGTAAAGAAGTCGTACATTTGAGAGAAGCAGAATATTGAGGATAACACGGAGAGTCAGAAATTCTCGCAGCACTCCGAAATGACCGTGCTGAAGATTTTGACGCCATAGTCCTTTCCTCTGTGTCTTCGCCAGATCTTTTTTTTTTTTTCCCACAAATTGCCCTTGTATGAAATGCGGAGCGTTACCTAACACACCTTGGGCTTATGTAGCGTATCAAAACAAGCGGGTCTCAACTCTCAAAGGCAAACCCAGCCGGCGTCGTTTTTAGAGCGGCCTCCAATATATGAGTTGGGTTATATAAAATAACTATTTTTTGTGTGCCTATCACATAAATTCATCAAAATTGTTATTAAGAATAAATATGCAGTGAGTAAAAAAAAAATACATACATATTTTGTGATTTGGTTAATAATGTAAAAGTTTTTATAAAAATTCATGTGACTTTAATAAAAAGATATAGTAAAACTTGTAATTTCTCTACAATTCTCTTTTTGTTTTATAAAAAAAACACACACATATTATTAATTCCTATGCCATATTTATTTACAATAAAATATAATATACTTAATACAATTTTTTAAAACCTTTGCCACCAGGGAGGATCTAGAAATCACAAAGAGGGCCAATTCAGAAACGTAACTTTTTAGCCATGGAGCAAGTTTAAGTATATATTAATTCTAATAAATAGAATAACACTGAATAAGAATATTATACTTCACACGTCAAATTTGTACCATAAATTTTAAACTTGTCTAAAAACAAAATTTAAAGTATGCAAGAAATTTTTTTGAAATAAAACAAAAGTATAAGCATCATATTACAAAATTGATTAAGATAAAAATTTAATATTAATTACAAACTTAAAAAATAATAAATAAATAAATTAAAAAACAATAAATTAAGAGTTTATGAAGATAAAAATATTATGTTAATTAAACTGGAAAAGGGTGGAACCCCACAATTTATTAAAGAAAGAAAAAATTCAAACAAAAGAAGAGGAAAAAAAACAAATATTTAATATATAATGTTAATTAGAATTTTTAAAAAGTAACAAAATCATAATATTTTATCATTTATTTCACTATAAATTAAATATTGTATTTTATTTTTATCTTAATGATAAATATCTAATTTAAACGGTTAAATATTAAATTTAAAAAATTAAAATATTGAAATTTTATGATTATTTAAAAAAAAACATAATTAGTATATATTTATAATAAATATAACACACATATATATATATATATATATAAAAGAGAAAAAAAAAATTGGGATGGCCATAATCCCTGCCCGTTAACTGGACCCGCCACTGTTGCCACTTATTATTACAATACAGATATTATACTTAATGCAATTTTTTATTTAAGCTATTAACTTAGGTTTAAATATAGCATAATTACGTTAGGAGCATTTTCAATATAATGTAATTTTTTTTTTGAATTGTAAAAATTAATATGCTACATAAGTAAATATAAATATTGTTTTGAAAAAATATACTCCAATGTAATGTTTATAATGAATGTGAAGCTGATGTGGCTTTAACATTGTTAATGTAAATATCTAATTCTGTAAGAATTATCAGACATTATTAAATTTCTAAAAAAAAAAAATTTTTTCTTAAAAATTCAATTTGTTCAAAAACTTAAAATATTTAATAAAATATTTAATTAATTAATAACTATAAATAATTTTTGTTCACATTACTATTGAAGAATAATTTTTAAATTAAATGTATATTTATACCATATAGATTTAATTATGTCTATTTTTATACTACATATATAGCAATCTACAGTTTCTATTGGAGATGCTCTAATAGTTTTGATTTTGCTTCTTTATTACTTCTATTACTTTCTCTTCGGAGCGTTTTGATAAGCTAAATCAGATTATTATCCGAGAACTCTTCCATAAACAATTTTTAGACCGAAGAGAAAAAAAAATTAATATTTTTATTATGTCGATAAATAGGAACATTAGAACCACTTTTTTTTTTTTTTTTTTTCAAAANNTTTTTTTTTTTTTTTTTGTCAAAATAAAAAATTTGGGTAAATATTAATTAAATCCAAAATATGATAGGTTTTAGCTTTACCTAGTTTCATTTAATTATTTGTTTTATTTTTGTCTAGCATATCAACTCAAATTTAACCAAGCAATACAAAATATAATGAACAGTTTTTTGTGTGTAAATTTATATATACAACAAACTGAGCATTTAGTTGCAATGCTCTCATCTCTAAATGTCCATATTTCATCTCTAAATGTTCTCTAAATGACAACATGTGACCGTCACAAGG
>QANX01004575.1:54499-117804 GCA_003254975.1 Ochetophila trinervis
CCCCCCCCCCCCCCCCCCAAAGGAATGTAGAAATTTCATTTTCATAGCTAATTATAGTTTGTAGCTGATTCCGTTACATTTAGTTATGTAATTTTAATTTTTTGTCATTTATTCCACTTTTTCCCGTAGCTTTATGTGTGATTTTGAGGCTAAAAGGGGCCAAAATTTTAAGTCAAACTTGTACAATCACCTACGAAAATTTAAACATTTTTATTGAATGTAATCCACTTAGTAATGCATATATACGTCACAGATTGTATCGATCCATAATTAATTATGAAAAAATCATTTTTTAGTTATGGTGTGTGTGATTTTACCCAATCAATTTAGTGGGCTTAAGTCTACATGATGAGTTTTTTTGATAATTGCCCACCAATAAAGTAGTACGAAGATGTTTGCCCATTATTTTTAAAAGTTATATTTCTACCCTAATTTATTGTGCATTACCAATGAGTTGTCTTTCTTTCGCTATTTAATTCTACCCTGTTGGTATCAAAGCCTAATCGATATTTTTGATGATAAGCATATTACAGTTAAAATGAGAACCTTCTGGAACCAACACAAAGATCTACTAGTTCCCTTACCTTTAATCCTTTCCCTAGATCCACTCCATCTTCATCTTCAACTTCTTCTGATGATTCTTTACGAAGAACATCATCCTCTATTAGCATTCCTGCTCAGAAACTTACTCTTTGTTCTAAATCAATCTCTAACCTTCTGGAATACACCTATGTTCCTGAAGATTCTAAGATTGAAGCAACCTCTCAACCATTAATTAGTTCGTATTTTGTGTTCAAAAGACAATGGCGTTCTCTACGTCAACTTATTTCTCCTCGCCATGTTCCAACAAAACAGTTGATCTAGACCACTGGCCTAGATCATTGTCTCATTCCGGCTACTTCAACTGAACAATATATCACCCTTGAGATTCCTCAAGACTTTATTGATCATTGGGTAAATGAAGGTTATTCTCATTTTCATTTCGGGGCTATTCGCCTCATTTTAAACTTTCATGGCCTACAGAACATTCCAGCTACTGCTAGAATGTTTCTTCTCAACAGAACGTTCATGAAATATGAACATGCTATCATTGGATCTGCCATAGTTACCCTAAACAGTGGAAGTGTAATGTTTACGGTCTACCCAAATTTCAACATGCCTATTAGAGATCCTAATCTCTCAATTGCTCTCCAGATCCAGATCCAAGGTGCCCCCCAGGTTGGCACTGCCTTTGCAGGAACCATTTATCATCAATTAATCTACAGAGTCTAGGATCATGTGGTCAATCTATGCTTACCTGTTCAAGAAACAGGCCCTGTGTTTGTCACAGCCGATCATCCTTACATCCCTTATGTAGTCCAATTACAACCGGCTATTAGTAGAGCTGAGCTTTTAAAAAAGATGCCTTCTGACTGGATTACAAACTATGAAAAACTCCAAGAGAGCATCCATCATAACCCTGTCACTCTTCATGCTCCTATTCAAAATTTTACTCGTCTTCCTGATGGGACAGTCAAGGCAACATATTAGATTCCAAAGAATACTGCTTCTTCCTCTTCTGATATCCTCCCTTTTTTCTCAATCTATGGCCATTCTGCCAATTGAAACAGAGACATACATTTATGTTTTCTGTTTTTACCTTGATGGCAAAAAGAGCTATGTTGATAAGATCAATGGTCACTTCATTTGGGATGTTGCTCCAGAAAAATGTGATCCAGACTGCAGCTGCAATGAATATTCTGACGACGACGACGATGATGACCATCCTCGGCGGAGATGCTCCAGACAAAAGCAACCATGTAAATCACCTATTTCTCAGAGATGACATCATCCTGATAATCCTGATAGTCCTTGGATTCCTCCATGGAATAAGTCAACTCCACCACCAAGATTCTCAATTCACAAGATTATCAGACAAAGCTGCAAATCTGTTCCAGCCCATAATCCTCCTAATTCTCACCCAGTTCTGTGCATGATGTTCCATCCACAAAGCTCATATGATGAAGATTTTCCAGTTTTTCCCAAAGCTCCTACTCCAGCCCATTCTTTCATCCTTCAGAAGAATATCTTACCTTCAGGAGAAACTACCCCATTGACTCTAGGAGAAGAAGTTCTGAACTGACAATCAACAATAATTCAAGACAACTCAAATGCTCTCCAGAAAATTGATGGCAAACTTGACAGACTTGTCAAGAATGTTGTCATGACATATGAGAGAATCAATACCCTCTCTGGAGAACTTCAAGAATTTTATCTTGACTTAATCCAGCGAATTAATGTTTTGGCTTTAGATCTTCAAAATCTTATCCAAAGAAACTCTTTTGGCCATGAGTTCCAGGAAAAAGAGGCTCGGATCAGACAACTCCAGACACAACTCAGTCAAATTGAACAAGATGTTGCTCGGAAAGAAACCCGACCTTCTTCACAACAAGGCTATAGTATTTTGGCTCCTGCTGTTCCCCTTAGGGATCATAAGTCTGCTCCAACAATGACTTATGAACTCTTGAAAATATTTCTTCACACTTCATCTTTTCCATTCAACCCTAGACCTTCTAGGCCCTTCAAATTATCTCCCAGACCCAGGCCTCCAGCCTCTTCTATATATGCTTCAGGTCCTTCCTCTTCATATCCTACTTCATCCTACAAACCTCCTCAACCCCCGCCTCAGCATATGGCAACCTCCCACCAAAAATCTGCTTCAAAAACCTCTTCTGATTGCTCTAACAGTTTTACTAACAGTGAAAGTGATTTTTCAGGAATTATTGATCTCCTCATGGCAGACCCAGAGCCCAGTCGTCAACCTCCGCCTCAGGAAGCTTTCTCAGGCACTACTAGACAGGAACCTGACCCTACTGTGGAGATACCTTCTTATGACGATGTAGGAGATGCCTCTATTCCTAATCATGTTCCCAACGTTGAAAATAATTTTCCAAAGAACAATACAGGTCCATGGTTTACTCTTGACGATATCCCTCCTCATCAGTGGGATAATAAGTTTAAAGAGTTCGCTGCTTGGATGGATAATCAATCTGTCCATCCTAATGCTATTTCCAGACTTATCTTGACTGATTTCATGTCCAGAACCACTGGTTTTCTTCGAGACTGGTGGCAGTCACTTTACTTGGTGAGTACATGCAGCTACAGTTCCTTTACTTCTCTTTAAATCAAGCTATTTCAGAGCATCGTCTTCAATTCATGGGAAGACCTCAGCCACAGCACCAACAAAATTGCAAAGATTATTTTTCTATGAAATGATGCTCTCTCAAAAGGAAAGATTTGGACATTCACTATCAGAGGATGTCTAAACTCTTTTATTCTCTCAATGACTTTGATAGCATTGAACTCAAACAAGTTTATATCACATCTCTCTCTGAAGAAATTCAACCAGAGATTGAAAGAGAGCTTACTGCTGACAACAAAAACCTTTGTTCAGATCACTCTAGGAGAAATCCACCAGAAAGCTTTTGTTGTTCTAGAAAAAATATGTGAACAACATATCTATTGGTCTTGATTCATGAAACAAGATTCTACATTTGAAAAGCTCTGTCACAAGCCCTATCTCCAAATCAAATGTAGAGAGAAGAAATGTTCATGTCTGACAAAGAAAAAGAGTCACTTCCAAAAAACTCGCTTACCTTTCTTCGAAAAGAAGAAATCTAAATTTCCTTTTAGAAAGGTTCGATTCTTTAAAAGAAAGAAGCAAAGAAGCTTTAATAAATCATATCGATGTTTTGTCTGCGGAAAAATATGTCATTTTGCCAAGAAATGTCCAAAAAAGAAACTAAAATCAGCTCGTCTTCTCCAGCAGCTATAGTCTTTTCCAATCTCTCAAGATGAAAGTGATGCTGACCTCGAATCTCTTTATGAATATTAGTCCCATGATGATGAAGATACAACATTTGCAATTCATGAAACATCTTTTGAGACTGATGACAGCTCATGTGTTCCTCTTTACAAAATCGAACAGATCTATACCATCAATCAGATGCCTCCTCCAATTCCAAATGTTGGGGTAGATGTTCTCCCTTCTAAGTTCTATAATCCTGTTAAGCTTATTGCTTATATGAATACAGTTGCTCACAAAACCATGATAAATCCATTAGTTCTCCTTAAAGATCTATGGATTACTCACAATGAATATTTCAAAGCTGCTGATGATAAAGTGTTCAAGGTAGATCTTATTACCAAGAAAAAAATTAGTATTAAGTTCTTTCCTAACTGTATTTTGTGGACTCACGTTCTGGGAAGCAAGCTCCCAGATAAAGACCTTCTCATTGGAATGGATGTCTACTTTCAGGCTCAACGTCTCAGGATTCTCCCTCTAGGCATGAGGTATAAGAATTAGTTTAAATCTTATACTAACATTCCAAAATTTTTCTCTCTGCAACATGTCCAGGACTGTTATGCTGAAATACAGAGTAAGCTTCTTCAACTCTGTGCAAACTCCCATGAGGATTTTGAAAAGATTCATTCATCTCCCTTATGGAGAAACCATGAGTTCTTCATCTATCTTCGTTTCAAGAAAAATGAAGACATCAATCCTACTAAAGCCTCCCATCCTAGAATGACTCCTTCTGATCTTAAGCTAGCCTGAGAAGAATGTTCTCAGCTTTTGGCCCAAAGTCTTATTGAACATACTTCTTCCGATTGGGCTTGCCAAGCTTTCTATGTTGAAAAAATGTATGAAATTGTGAGAAAAAAGAAGAGACTACTCATTGATTACAAACCTTTAAACCTATTTCTTAAAGATGATAAGTTTCCTCTGTCTAAAATCCAACCGTTATTTTCCTAGCTTCATAAGGCCAAGATTTTCTCAAAATTTGACCTTAAAGCCGGTTTTTGGCAAATTGGCATTCATCCCATTGACATGCATAAAACTGCTTTTTGTATACCCAATGCCTAGTATAAATGGACAGTCTTTCCTTTTGGATTTAATGTGGCTCCTTCACTATTTCAAAAAGCCATGATTAAAATATTTGAGCCCATCCTTGATAATGCCCTTATTTACATTGATGATATCTTGTTGTTTTCCAAAACTCATGAAGCCCATCAAAATCTTTTGGCCCAATTTTTTCATCTAGCCTATTAATATGAGATTATGCTTTTTGAACAGAAAGGTTTCCTGGCCCAATCCTCTATAGACTTTCTTAGTCTTCACATCCAAGATGAAATATACTAGCTAGGAGCACATCTGACCCAGGAGTTGACCCATTTCCCTGATGAAAAACTCACACCAAAACAAATACAGCAATTCCTTGGTATCATACTATATTTGTGATTTCATCCCTCGTGTGGCCCAATACTCCAGCCAACTTTCGGCCTTTCTTAAGAAAGATCCCCCCCCTTGGGTCCAACCCAAATTGATGCAGTTCAAAAATTGAAAGAAATAGCCAACTGCTCTCCTCCTCTGAAAATCCTTGGTACTGGTCAATGTATTCTTTAGACAGATGCTAGTGATGATTCTTAGGGTACTGTCCTCCTTGAAGAAGATGAAAATGGCAAACGTCACTACTATGGACATGCCAGTGGACAATTCAAACAGGCTGAAAAGCACTATCATACAGTTTACAAAGAAATTATTGCGATAAAGTATGGAATTAAAAAGTTTGAATTTCATTTTCTTATACAGATGGACAATTCCTCTTTTCCCAAAGTTCTTGACTTTAAGAACAAAGCCCTTCCAGATAAACAGTTTCTCAAACTAAGAGATTGGTTCGCCAAGTACGACTTTACTGTCAAGCACCTAAAATGCAAGGAAAATCTCATTCACGATCTCTTATCCAGGCCCCAACCAATGAAGTTGATCTCTCGCTTTGCTTCACTTTCGATGATCTTAATGGCTGACCCTTCTGAACCATTTGATAAAGCTTCAATGTAGTTTAACTTTCCTTTGGTATTCAAGGATTTCACAACTCCTGAACTAATCCATGAGTTCGCCAAAACAAAGAGAGTTTTTTATTTAAACTTTGTTCTTAACAGAATGCATCTCGATGATGTTCCAACTCTCTTTGATGATGAAAGATACCCCACTGTTCCTATTTATTATGACTTTTCAGGGGCTTTTTCCAAACACTTCTTGTGGTACTTATGGTGTTGTGTTACAGATAAAACCATTGCATTGATGATCCCTACAGTTCCTCTTCTCAATCATCTTTTGAACCTTGATTGGCATGCCTCTTTCATCTGGACCTTTTGTGAATGGTTTCAACCTCTCAAATGGTGGAGAGAAGAACTTTATAAAATAGTGCAGTTAAAAGGTGTGTGGAAATTATCATATATGGAATAGAACCAGATCACTTCAATATTCATCGTCCATAGGCCTTATGTTCTTAACAATACCACCAGGAAGCGTTGGCCTCTCAAAACTGTTTATGAATGGAACATATTCTATGAGATATGGCTTTCTCAAGCCCCAAAAACTCAATTGGTTAAACATCTCTGCGAAATTAATGGCCTTGCTCCTCTCCCTGGACCAGATGAAATATTCATCATCCCTGATACTCTATCCAGTCCAAGAACATTTTCCGCAGGCCCATCTATTACTGGCCTATCCATTACAGGACCACTCTCAGCAGGCCCAAGTTCTATAGGAAATCCTGTCGACAGTTTGCCTATGGACTATCCAATGGAACTCTCCCAGGTCCTACCAGAATATTTTCAAAACTCTGTCTTTCAGGATGCTCAGCCTCCAGATGCTTGTATGAATTATGGCCCAGATGATGATGATCGCCCAAGTGATATGGTTACCAGCTTAGATGATGGTGACTCACCACACCATCCTTATCCAATGTACCCCTGGATTGAAGACTCTGATGATTCAGACTACAAAAATTTCAACATTTCTCCATACCAGAACAGTAGATAAGGCTCTAGAAAGAATCTTTGCTTTCGGCGCATGCTTGTCTAGTCATGATAAAAGTTCTTACTTTCGATGTGAATAGTGATGTCTGTTCACTTTTCCTTTTGCTTTTTGCTTTTCCTTCAGTGTAAAAGAATAGTGTGCTTTTTGCTTTATGTCGAGTGATTTGCAGTGTGTTTATCTGTTTTCTCCTTCTATATGAGGAGCTTTTTGCTATGGTTGTAACCATAAGCAGTCTGAAATAAAAAAATTTCTTGGTTTTCTTGAATTATGTCTAGCTAAGCTTTCCCTTTTCTTTCTCTGAATCATTTCTCTATAATATGTTTATTATCATCATCCGAGATGTAAGTATACTCTGTACTTGCCTTCTATGAAAGATCTTGTACACCAGAAACCATCGGTCCATATGATCCTACAGTAGTCTAGATATTTCTCTAATCAGGTTGAACTCTAAGAGGCCTTAAGACTTTGTTAAGCCAATAGGGCTGTTGTTGTTGTCTCTGCATAGTTGGGTTCTATCTCATCTTTAGAAACATCTAACCCATGTTGGTTAAGGGAAGAAGATCCTTTTATGGTAAATGGGAAAAAAGTCCTTTGACACACAAAATATTGTACAACAAATTAGATATCTTATTTTTTTTTTGCTAAGGTATGTGAAACATAAATAATTGCAGTTTACATAAAATGGATAATATTTTATTAACACAAAATATCTTTTACATTGAAATTCCAACACCAAGTACATTAAGCATACTATATTTCATATAAGAAGATTTTTTTTTTTGATAACCACATATAATAATATTAGAGCATCTTCAATGTAATATAAATTGTTAAAATTAACATGCCACATAAGCATATATAGACATTATTTTGAAAAAATGCCTATAATGAATGTCGAGCTAACGTGGTATTGACATTGTCAATGTGAATGTTTACTTTTGGAGGCTCTATTAGACATTATCAAGTTTTCAAAAAAATAAATTTTTTCTTAAAAATCTAATTTGCTCATAAACTAAAAATATTTAATAAAATATATAATTAATTAATAACCATAAATAACTTTTGTGAATATTACTATTGGATAATACTTTTTGAATTGAATGTGCATTTATGCCACATAGATTTAAACAATGCTTATTCATATGCCACACATATAGCAATCTACATTATCTATTGGAAATGCTCTTAGACTAGAAGAAATCAGGAAGATATATTTTGGTAGACAAGACTCCAAACTTTGAATACGTCTTCAACAACCAATTCACCACCATTGCTTCACAAATACAATGAATTCAACATTATAGCCCAAACCAATGAAAGTACCCCATAAATAAATTAATGTGCAAAGTCTCACTGGAAACAAAAAAATAAAAACAAAACCATTAGATGCTGAACAATACTAGCACAAAAACTCATGTATGCAAAATGGCAAACTAAGACCTAGAAACATCATTTCATCCAAATAGGTTTAAAGCCAAAGGGAAAATGGTACCAGCATTTCTTTATCTTTAGCACCTTTTCCTGGATTAGCTTTTATTTTTTTTTGCAGTCTTATTCTCTAACTTCACAATGTTTCGTATTGTTTTGTCATTTTGATAATTCTGCCCATTAGCTGTTAAAAATGGCACATGAAGTGCATATATGAAAGGCATTTTTTGTCATTTTGAAAAATATCCATTTAATATTGTAGCATTAGTCTTTAAACTTTTAAAGTATTGCAGCATTCATTCTTTAACTTTTAAAATTTTATTTTAAGAAGATTTGAAATTTTCTAAAGGAAATAATACTATTTAACATTATATTACTATTTTTAATTTAAAATTTTCTAATTTTAAATTTTAAAAAAATAATATTTAATTATAGCATTGCGGCAATACATTTAAAATTAAAATATCAATGCTGCAATATATCAAATTTAAAATTTTCAAAATGACAAAAAGAGTTCAAGACTCAAATCATCTGGCAATGAAAGACATTAATTATGGCTGTGTTACCAAAGAAGCATTACTTCAAGTATATAATCCAAAATATCAAAAGAATGTTTACCAAAAAAATAGAAAAAGAAAATATCAACTTAACAATCATAATGCAGATGTGCAAGTCTTTTGTAAAGCTAACTCAAAATGTTTCAGAAAGCAAATCATAATTTTGTTTTTTGTTTTTTTTCCTTAAAGCAAACCTAAAATCTAAATAATTCTACCTAATGCAATGCTGAAAAGTGGACCAAATGAGTGTGCATGTACTCATAATAGTTGTGTGGGATAATTTTACCACTTTTATACTTATTTTGTCAAAAAAAATATATATATAACCAAACTATCTTAATTATAAAACAATAAAAATTTAGTTGTGGTCTAATCAGTCAAACTGATATTGTGTGGTTATAATTCAGATCTGATTGGAAGATTCTAATTATAGTAATTTCTTTTCATCATACATCTATAATATTTTTTTATTATATTATAATTCCTACTAAAATTCTAATTTAGCCTATAAATAAAGGCTTTAAGCCACTATATGGGGATTGAATATTGCAGACAGTCTTCTTTTTTCTCTCTGTTTTTAACTGAAAATCTAGTTTTTCTCTTTTGACTTGACTGTCGAAGATCTTTGATCGGTGGAACACCGGTGCCCTAAAGGCCTTTTGATATATTGTTTTGTCTTGCATGCTCACATGTTATTCGATGATGAATGAGGGTGCATATTTGATAATTGGTAAAATTTTATGCATCACCAGTTTGGAACGCCAAATAAATGCTTGATGCTTAAATTTTTCTTACAATTTCTATTAAAACCCGTCAAATTCATCAGAATAGTAAGTACCTAACTTCACCGTTGGATGCATAGTATTTCTTATTAGTGGCACGGTTTGCTCCCCTTTGGTGTTTCTACATATTAAAAGCTAAGTATTTGAATTTAAGATTTTATTATATGTATGTTATTAACGAAATAATGGTAAAAAAAAGCTTAGAATACAGTCGGCACCTAGCATTTATTGAAATTCATTAATATTTTATATTAGGGTAAATTCTATATATTTCCTCTTGAGTTTGTTTAAATTATAAATAGCTTTCTCAAATTTCTTTAATTATATATAACTCCCCTGTAGGAATCTCAGTTAAAATTAACATAAAAATGGTAAATTTGTACATTCACATGTCAAATATTTCTAACCTTTCTGGTACTCAGTCCATATCATGGAACAATCAACTACTCTCTCTCCTCTCCCACTCTGCAAAATCCAAAATCAAACCCAATTATATATAGTTTCTTTTTCTTCCTTCTCTCTCTCTTGATCTTCTTCCTCCTCTCTTTCCATTTCCCCTCCCCACGTAAGGAGCAGTAGCCTCTTTCCCTATGTTTTTCTTCATTCATTCCATCTCAAAAGAAAAATTCTCATGAAACTAACCAAAAAAAAATATATATGTATTATCATAGATTAATGCTCTCAGAAGCTGTAGAAGAGAATGGTTTGAAACCCAACCCCCCATTTATATCCAAACTCGATCCTTCTATTCTTCTCCACCATGGCTGCTAGCCCCCAATTATTCAAGTTTTTTTTTTTTTTCTATTTTTTTGAGAGCGTGTCTGTGGAGGCGGTTGGATGTGTCGGCCTAAATCATGTGGAATGAAAGTTTGATAATTAGTACCCCATAGATCCTTTGAAAGCACCCATACCATGATATTTTATGTTCATCTTCTGCAACTTTTGATGCAGAAAGTCGTAAAAAAGACTAAAACAAGTGCCATTATAGGGAGAAAGAAAGAAAAAATAAAGAGAGAAAAATTTATTTGTACATATATTTTATATATATTTATATTATTAAAAAATATATATCTATTTTTTAAAAAGAAAAATGATGAGAGGAGATAGGAGAGGGAGAGATAATGGGTGTGTTTGTTTCGCAGGATCGAATCGGATCGGATATAGCTGGCATAATTAGATCGAATTGGATATAGCAGGATTAGATTTCTCAAATCATGTCCTGTATTTGGTGCAATCTCGGATTAGATGATCGGATTTGATATACTATGTTTGGTGCAGTCTCGAACTGGACTGGATTGTATTACAATTTATAATATTTTTTAGATTATAATTTAAAATGCAATTTTAATTGTCAATTTAAATAAATATGATATATAAAATATATTGGAATATATTTCTAATTATAAAACTTGTTGAAACATAATATTATATCATTTAGTAAATATTAAACATAATTTAATACAAATTTGTCATAATTGTTCACAACAACATAAAGAACTACTAAAATAAAAAATAAAAATAAAAAATGAATTAACCTAATACATATGTGCTAGTATACTGATAACAGCTACTCCAACTATGCAACTGACAATTAAACCGATGCAAAATAAACAACCATTTATGCTTCGATAATTAGGTTTACAGTAATTAGTCTCCAATGCCCCTGTAGAGCATTTAATATTTTTTTTTAATTGTACGCTCAATGTATGAAACATAATCTATCTTTGCTTCATCTATTGAACGATAAGATTGAGTTGCATTTGAATCCATGAATTTGTTCTTAACATTCTGCCCATGAGTCATAAATTCCTTGTTGTCTTCTTTTGAACACAATGTATATTTTTTGATCTGTCATTAATAGTATCTATATATATATATACAAAACATATCAGTGTAATTTGTACGATATAAATAACAAAAAAATTAGAAACATTATAAAATAAATAAACATAACACAATTATAATTAATATTGATCATATCCATAGAAATAACATTAAAGTAAATAATCCATACAACTAATTCTAAATAATTAATAATTAGCAGTTTATTCAATGCAAGTAAAATATTCAAAATACAACATCCATATTATAAGTTCATAAAATAAGGAAAATACAAAGTTATAATTCAAAAGCACTTAAAAAACAAATAGTTTTAACCATTCCTATTTGTCATCCAATCATTGTACATTTGTGTAGCCAAATTATCCCTCCACTTACTCCATTCATTTGATGCCTCAACAGATCCTATCATTTCATTATCTACTATTGCTTTGACACTTTGCATTTCATCTACATCAAGTTCAATTGGATCAATTGACATTTCGCTCCTAATAAAATTATGTAGAAGACAGCATACAGTGATTATTCTCCTTTGTGTTCGGATTGGATAAAAAGATGGATTCCTTAATATGGTCCAACGCTTTTTAAGTAATCCAAAACACCTCTCAATTACATTTCGTGCAGATGCATGCTTCATGTTAAAATATTCTTCTCGGTTTTGTGGTGCACCACCAACTCTCCACTCTGAAAGGTGATAACGTGTCCCTCTAAATGGTGCAATAAAACATTCACTATTTGTGTATCTGGCATCCACAAGATAATAATGACCTAAACATGAATAAATCATAATTAAGTTTTCATGCTATCTCACAAAATTAACTTAAACCCTAAACAATTAATTTTAACATAGGTCACAATTTATTCTTACCAGTTGGAACTCTCAACCCATTTGGTCTACTAAGAGCATCTCGGAGGACTCTAGAGTCAGAAGATGAACCTTCCCAGCCAGGTAATAGGAACACAAACATCATATTTCGATCACAAATACCTAATACATTAGTAACAAGCTCTCCTTTTCGTGTTCGATATCTAGGCTTGTCAATATCAGACACATGAACCTTTATGAAGGTTCCATCTAATGCTCCCAAACAATTCTATACAGTTGACATAATAAAGTTTAGAATTAATTTTATTTTAATTTGTATAGTAACATAACAAAAATATTACTGTATGAACATACCTTAAAAAATTTCCATCTATCATCGGTACGGTTAGCAGGCACTGGTTCTGAAGATTTTAATAACTTTCCTTACAACTGCAATACTCCATTCAACATCGAGTTAAAATACTTACTAATAGTTTCTCCTGAACGCATAAATCTATTTCCAATGGTTCGGTTCTTGACATGATGAGCAAGTACGTGTAAAAACATACACACTTGTTCCTCTAAGGTAACCACACTATCTTTTTTAATATGTGGATCTGAACGTAGTAATTCACATAGCAAAGCGAATGTGTTCCTATTCATTCTAAGTTGATTGACACATTCAATGTCACTATGACCTATAATATTATCTAAAACACTTAGTCGAGTTTCATGACTAGTGAATGTACGATTATAAGTACCTTCGTTTCGAAACGCTTTTGTACCCAAACGTAGACCATCGTTACATGCACTAACAATATAAGTACTCTGTCCAAATGCAGCCTCTTTGCAATCAAGCACAATAACATTTTCCTTTCGTCATCCATTTATATATAACCCTAAAAAGAATGCATTTTATTAATGAATTTTGGTTGGAAAACAAAAAGCACATTATAACAAAGAAGCACATTAGCACATTGTCAATTTTTAAATATTAAACTCCAAACCAGCCATACCAAACCAGCCACTCTAATCATATTAAACTGTTTTTAAATATTAAACTCCAAACCAACCAAACACAATTTTTAGCTAAATTGAACATCACGACTATAGATACCAGCAGCAGCTAAATTGAAAAATCAACCACTGTTTTTAAATGCTAAATTGCAAAAAGATTGGTCATGAATTAATGGAAGGAGGGCAGTAACTATAGATAATTAATATGAGTTGGGTTTTACATAAATTTATATCTTGTAAAAGCTAATTTTCAAAAATAACACAATGCTAGCTTTTGAAATTCTCTCTAATTGCTTAAAGTTAAAAAGCTAAAAGTTGGTTTATCATCCAATCTCCATAATATTTCATCAAAAAAAAAAATGCACTCTCCATAATATTAGTACAAGCTGCTAAACAGAGACAAACTCATATATAAATATATATATATATATATATTTATATATATCTGTGTGTGTGTGTGTGTGTGGAAGCTAGCTAGCTAATATATTGAAATGGAAAGGGAGAGAATATACATATATATGTACGAATATTTGCTAGCTAAAAACTGATATATTGCAATGAGGACAAAAAAACTGATCACATTAAGGGAAACAAGGATATATTGCAATGAGGACAGAAAAAAACAAAAGGATGAGCATGGAAAACAAAAAGATGTCAATATGAGGAAAGTAAAGAAAGTGAATAAAATAAGGGAGCATTTTTAGCATTTACAGGGTGTTTAACCAACAACATACAAAAACTAGATCCTATAAGAAGTTCAATAACATTGTATATCGTCATGATATAATAGCTCACTGTGGCCCAAAAAGTCTAGACTTAAATTTTTATCTGTGTTTTCTAATTCTCACCAAAATTCGCTTTATTGTAAACTAAGGGTCCAGTTTCAAAATTTCCTTGCACACGACAAAATTTAATACAATACAACAGCACTTTCTTAAGTTATCCAATTATCTTTCTCAAGTTTACATCCAAACAAAGAAAGTCACTTCAAAGGGAGGTCTAGTGAGCCAAATGGCTATGCAGGTCTCCCTACGACCCTAGCACTGAAGAACTCTGTAAAGATAAGATTCATAAGAAAAGCCAAAAACATCTTCTGCACTGAACAGTGTCCTTAACTTTAATACGATTGCCTCTTATATTTTCAAATGCACCATATGCATCCACAAGAATAGTAAAAAATCATAAATACAATGGTCATTGTATTTCACTTTCTAGTTACCTCTAGTTACTTTCTAGTTATTCACTTTTTAGTTATAGCATGCAGTGATATTTCACTTTCTAGTTACCTATTTTCCTACATTCTTCCCTCTTCCAATGCATGTCTTTCTCATTTTCAATTTACAGATCAACATAAGAAGATAAAGAAACATGTAAAAGGCTATGAGCTGAGCCAATCATTAGTACATTACCACAAAAAAATGTTTACTTGCAACTCTTTTCAATGGATTGTACAATGCAAATGGCAATGCAGAACATAGTAGCAGAGAAAAGGATTGAATGAATGGTACAAGGAAAGACATAGTAAAGTATATACAATATAAAGATCGCATACAGAATCTAGATGATATACAAACAAAATTTCCATCCTGTAGCAAGCTAATGGAAGCATGAATGCAGCATGAAACTAAAGATATCAGCTACTCTCGGGAAGACATGTATCAAAGAGAAAGAGGGTATTAAAAAACAAAAACTTGAAACTTAATAAGATATCACATGTTGACATATATATATATATTAAAACCAAAAAACCATTCAAAAAGAAATTATGCCTTCCTTAATAAGATATCCTTTTTGATTATGCCTTCCTTTAAAAGCATTCAAAAACAAAAACAAAAAACCACTATGTTGACATATATATATATATATATATATATATTAAAACCAAAAAGAAAAAAGGATAATGGGTCAAGAAAAAAGGATAACATTTGGTAATGATGTTCAATCAAAAGATATTTTACGTAATTTGGTTAGGATTTCAGAGCAAGCCTAACTACAAAAATACCCAACGCGGAAAAATCCTAGTATTTCTCCTTTTCTTTTTTATTTGCTTCTACTTGATGCGGAAAATGCAGGGTAGTGCACGTTCTCAATGAAAAACATGATTTCTCACTAAGCATCAATATGAATTTTACAACCACTTGGAACAACTAAAAGGAAAAAGCAGCGATAGAAGCAGATGAGCAAGTATGTGTAGAAAAATTCACAGCAAATCCAGCAAATTTTGGCCAAAGAATTTCACACACAAACGCACACAGACATCACCATTATCGAAATTCAACAAAAAATAAAGAAAACCAGCCACACATAAACACACGCACAGACACACAGCGAGGAAAATGAGAATTGTAACTGACCTAGGGCTCGGTTGGAACGGATTTGATGCGCAGCGGGGACGATGAGCGGCCGAGATGAGCAACGGGGACGAGTCAGAAGTTAGCACAGCCGTTTGGAAAGCAGGATGACTTTGTGATGTGCGGGGTAACCTCCAATCCCAGTCCGGCCTTCTTATCCCACGAGAATCCACGGGATTAAAAGGTAGTGTAAGTGGGGGGGCCGGATTTTGTATTCCCATCCCGTTGCACTACCAAACACCGGATAAGGGAGAGAACCGGATTTTGAAATCCAATCCCCCTCTTTATCCGGTGAAACAAACACGGCCAATAGGTTAAAAGAAAAAAAATATATATATATATATATTTATTTGATAAGAAATAGGAGAGAGAAAAGAAGAGATATGGGAGACGAGAGAAAATAACGAGAGTGGAGAGGAGAGAGCTGAGGATTTTATACTCTTTTCATTGGTCACATAGGATTTTTTGAACGGATTACAAACGGCAGGGAATGTATGGGTCGTTTTTCAAACTTAAAGGACCTTATTGTAATATTAGTAAACTTCAAGGGAGATATATATAATATGCATTTTATATTACTTCTAAAATTGATATATATTTTATATTGTATACGAAATACTAAGGTATTTTATATTTTATATTGTAAGAACTTGTATAATATTTTTGTATGATATGGGAGTGGAAGCAATGCACTTTCACAATTTTTGTAGTTCAAATCGTGAACTACATGAGGCGACGAATCCAAATAAGCAGCAGTCTAGTTCTTATTGATTAGAGAATTTTCTTCCTTCAGATATTGCATGTTCGTCTTTTCAAATTGTTGATTCAACTGGGCATATTTGAAGTCAATTCAGCCGGCATGAATCAGGTGGCAAATTGACGGCCAAAGTAAATTAATTCGTTAACCTTCTTTATTTTTTATTATTTTTATTATTTGAAACGAGAGAAGGAGGAAAACGACAAATTTTGAATTTGAAAAATGTGGCACGAGGTATTGGAGTTTGAAATCATGTGGACCGAATGACCATCATGAATTTTACAAAAGGGAAATTCCATGGAATCAAAGGGTCATCTACAATACAACCATGTAAAAATAGTTGTATTATAATTATTATCCATAAATGAAGTAATGTTGTCCACAATGAGGTAACATTATCCACAAATAAAGTAACATTGTCTACAAATGGACTAACATATTAATATTACTTCATTAAGGATTTTGTTACTTCATTTATGGACTATATTACTTGATTATGAATTTTGGTAATATTACTTCATTTTATAGATAATGTTACTTCATTTATGGATAATATTACATCATTTATAGACAATATTACTTCATTTATGGATGATAGTTGTAGTACAACCATTTTTACATGATTGTATTGTAGGAAATCTCTGGAATCAAAAGAATTAATCTTTTTTAATATGCAGAAGCATAAAGCTAAGGTGTTTTTTGATAACTCATTTATTTTTTGTTTATGGTTTTGTTTTCGAGTTTTTTAAAAATTAAAAACAAAAATGCATTTGATAATTATTTTTTTAAATAAATCAAAAATAAAAATGCGTTTGATAATCGTGTTCATATTTTAAAAAACAAAAAAACATTTATAAATTTTCTTTTAAAAAAACTAAATATATATATATATTCTTTTTTAGATTTCATTTTTTTTTTGTCTTTAATAGCGTCAGGACCCAAAACAGTCTGGATCAAGCTTGAATCTAGGACTGCCATACTATTCCAAACATGGGACTGACCGAATGCAGCTAGAACCCGAGACCACTCAGACAGGTTTGCTACCCAAGACTGCCCGATTGAGGCTTGGACCACAGACTGCCTGAAAGAGATGGGACTATGGATCGACTAGACGGGGCTGGGACCATGGACTTCCCAATCGATGCCAAAAAATCGAGACTGCCCGAACAAAGCTAGGACCCCAAACTGCCCCAGACAAGGTTGAGACCTCAAATTGCAAGGTCAAACTAGGACTCGGAACTGACCAGTAGAGATCGAACTCAAGACCGCCTAGTCGTGGCCGGGACCTCAAACCACCTAGTCAAGGCCATGACTTGGGGATGCCTGGACAGGGCCGAGACCCAAGACCACCAAGTCTAGGCTAGGACCCAAGACCGCACGAACAAGGCTAGAATTCAGATAGTGAGGTCGAGGTCGGGTCCTAGGACAGCATGTTGGGGTCGAGACCAGGGACCATCTGATGGGGGCCGCGACTTGAGCTTCCTGGGCAGGGCCAGGACCACAAACTTCATGGACAAGATTAGAACCTAGGATCACCTAGACGAGGAAGGAGATCGGACCCTGGATCGCTTGGACGGAGCCGAGACCCAAAATAGCCTGGTTGGGTCCAGGACTGCCCGGTCAAGGTAGAAACTCCGAAGCATCTGGTCGAGGTTGGGACACAGGGTTGAGACCAAGTACAAGGTTGGGATCCCGATTCGCCTGGATCACGAACTGCCAAACTAGATCATGACTTAGACCGTCCATATTGGACAAAGATTAAGGACTACCTAGATCGGATTGGGACTCTAGACTACTTATATAGGTCCAATACCCGATTTTGCTTGGATATGGCAAGAATTATGGGCCATCATGTGGCGCTTAAATATGAGATTCTTAGATGGATAAGATTTTGTGTTTGACATTAATTAAATATAGATTTAGGTCAAAAAAAAATTAAATATTTTAAAGAAATACAAAAAATTAATGAACAAGTTTTTGTTTATTTATTTTTTTATAAAAATAAAAACCAAATATGGTTAATTTTGTTTTTGAAACAAAAACATAAACTAAAACTATGAAAAAAAATAAAATAAAAAATAAAAATAAAAACTAAATCGGTTATCAAAAGATCTTAAATTTTTTATTTTTAGTTTATGCGTTATTTGATTTCTGTTTGGATCCTGATGCATTTTTGTTTTTGTAAATATGTATGTGCCAATCTTGATAGTCAGTTGGCAACTTAAAGTTTAGATCCACCACGTGGGTGGTAGCATCCATCTATGTTGCTTTGATATATATATATATATATATATATATATATATAGGTACTACATAGTCGTTCTAGAAGCATGTGAATGTTTACATACGGATTCAAGAAGGGTACTATTAAATATATAGATGTATATTGGCAATTATATTACACTTTTAGTACATAATTTCAATAGTTGCATATCTGTTGAAGGTTTAAGCAAATAAAAGGCAAGAAAAAGACAGAACAGGTCTATCATGATCAAGCCGCCAAACCTTGATCAGTCTTCCACTGACGTTAAAGATAAGTGCACTTATAATTTCTAAATTACCAAGGCTTATATATATTGTTGATTTTTTGTAACTACCGTAACAATTGCGAGATATAAATTTATTTATTAAATTAATTAATTAATTTTTATTTATTTTAATATTTGTTTTAATTGTTTTGATGTTAGTTTTATTTTTTGTTTACAATATATATATATGTATATAGTTTTGAAGTTTTAAATAAGAGAAAAACATAAAAACGTGTTCTTTGGTTTTTAGATAAAATATAGTTACAGAAAAAATAAAAAAGTGGTGATAACGTTCGGAGATAAATTTTTGATGGACCTAAAATAAAAAATTTAGAGTGTCTGTTGTATCCTGGAATACGATTGTTAACGAACCATTCACACCAATGAAGACAAAATCGTTCTTAAGAAAACTGCAGTATTACACAAAACTCGAATTGTTACCAAATAAATCATATACAGATTTAGTATTTTATTATCCATGTATTAAATTAAATTTAGTTTATTAATTTATAATATATATATGTTTATAAATATGTTAATTACTATTTCAGTTTGTATACAATCTTAAGAACGAACTTCCAATTTACTTATACTTATATATATATATATTTATTTTTTTGTCATTACCGTGCATGTATATTTGTAGAGTTTTGATATGTAATATATATATATATATATTGTGATGGTTTTTGTTTCGTTTTGTTATGTTTTTTAATGTTAAGATCAAATATGTTTATATATAATTATATATTTTTTATTTGTTGCCAAATTTGTAATTTGTTGATTTATTTTATCCAGTGAGTTTTAATTTAAATTGACACTGGAATCCGAAAGAGGGAGACAATACGAAGAAAACCTTTCAAACGACGTCAAAAACAGAGGTAGGAGGAAGAAGATACATCCGGGTCAGAAGCCGAGTCTTGAGACCCATGACCCGACCCAGTTTCAGTAAAACGGGTGAAGGAGAAGACTCAAAACGACATCGTTTTGACGTTTTGGGTGACTGGGCTGAGGCAGCAGGCCTAGCATGGCCTGGGCTTGGCCTAGGCTGGGCTTGATCCTAGCTAGGCTAGGCTTGAGCTTGGGCTGAGCTGTAATTGGGCCTGGTCTAGTTGGGCCTAATGGTGGGCTGAGGCACCGCCCGTTTGTAGGGCTGGTGATGCGGAAACCCCAAGCTTAAAGAAACTGTAATCCCAACACACAAGATGATATGGAGTAAACCCTAGGTAAAATCCCGCCCTATAGCACCTCTAGATAACAATTGTATCTAGCAACACTAATTAGAAGGCAAAGAATGAAATTGAAATTCGCCACAAAGTAAATACTTTTGATAAGAAGATCAATTTCCAATGCAACAAGTAGAAGAAGAACTATCCTCACTTGGAACACACAAGTCTTGTTGAAAACAAGAATAGATTCTATTTAATCAATAATCAAAGTTGTCTCTTACAAGCTAGTAACCCCCCTTTATATAGAGACTAGGGTTAGGTTAGGAATCAATCTAGACCATTAAATAATTAGGAAAGTAATCCTAAGGCTAAAAACTAACCCTAATTAAAAATAATTCGAAAATAGAAATAATTACAAAACTGCCATTATAATCTGGAAATAGCAATAATTACGAAACTGCCATTATAATCCGAAAATAGCTAAATTATGAAACTGCCATTGAAATCCGAAAATAGCTAAATTTACTTCGTTTTGCCTTTGCAACTCTCGAGCAGCATTACCACCTTCATTCTTTGCTTGGACATCATGCTTAAATCATCATCTTTTGCTCCAATGGTAGAATATGGCTTTATGATGCCCGCATCATCATCTTTTGCTCCAATGGTAGAATATGGCACTATGATGCCCGTATCAGCTGGCCCATGCCACGTGGCTATCGTTGACCATTGATTGTTTACTAGCGTTGACTGTTGACCTTCGTTGATTGGTTTATATAGAAAATCTGTGTTTGTATACAGCAATTTGTGGGTGTATATAGTAATTCTATGGAGATTTTAAATTGAGTTTAAAACTTCAAATTTGTGTAATTAGTATGTTGGGACAATTTTGTTCAACAACTAATGAATTTATATTTTCATTTATATACAGAAAATTACAACAGAGGCTAATGTTTCCTCCGACAATGTGAGTACCATTTCTGTGGCAAAAGCGCCAACTCTGATTGCACCGGTTTCTGTACTTGTGAATCATGCAGAAAAACCAAAACAATTTGATGGAAAGGATTTTAAAAGGTGGTATTCTATTTGACCACATTGAACTTGGCAAAGTTCTTGACTGAAAAGGCATTGAAAAGCAATGAGAATAGCGATGCAAATACTCTCATGGCCGTAGATGCTTGAAAGAGTTTTGACTACCTGAGTCGGAATTATATTTTGAATGGCCTATCTGATACTTTGTATAGTGTGTACAGTAGTAGCAAGAGGATAGCGAATGAGCTATGGGAAACCTTGGATAAGAAATACAAAACAAAGATTTGTTCACTTCCTTCGAACCAACTGAAAGTGGGGAAAAGTTATTCATAAAAAATTTTGCAACGTCTGAAATAAAAGGTGAAGGGAAGGTGATTCTGAAGATGACTTCCAAGAAAGACCTAACTTTGAATAACGTGCTGTATGTACCACATATACGTTAAAATTTGGTATCTGGATCGCTTCTAAGCAAGCATAGATTTCGCATGGTGTTTGAGTCTGATAAGGTCATATTGTGAAAATATAATATGTTTGTGGGAAAGAGCTATGTAGCCAATTGGCTTTTTAAACTTAGTGTAATAACTATAAAGCCTAAAAATATAAATAAAGCTAATACTTCTTTTGCTTACTTGCTTGAGTCTTCCAATTTGTGGCATGGTAGACTATGACATGTTAATTATAATACTCTGAGGAGATTAATTAACTTAAATTACATTCCCACATTTCAAATTGACAATAAATATAAATGTGAAACTTGAGTTGAGGCAAAAATGACGAGGTTATCATATTACACTATTGAAAGGAATACCGAACCTTTGGCTATGATCCATAATGACATATATGATCTAAAATTTGCACCAACGAGAGGAAGCAATAAATATTTTATTACCTTTGTTGATGATAGCACGGAATATTGCTATGTCTATTTGCTAAAGAGCAAAGATGAAGCCTTAGAGAAATTTATACTCTATAAGGCTGAAGTTGAGAATCAACTTAATAAGAAAATTAAAGTAATAAGAAGTGATCGTGGTGGCGAATATGTAAATCTTTTTGGTGAATAGTTTTATTTTTTTCAAAATTCTTAAAAATATCAAAATTGTTTTTCGTCTTATCATTTGCATGCAAAGTTGTTTTATGAAAATTATTGCCTTCAATACGTCACTGTCTTAGCCCAAAAACAATTTGAGCCACATACTGAAGTATAGAAAAATGAAAAACCGACTTGGTCAGAAAAAAAACAAGTTAATCTTGGACTGAAAAAGCTACGAACAAGATATTTAGAAGTTGTACCCTCTGTTTAGGCTAAAACTACAAAGTAGTCTCGAACTCCTAAGTGTCAAACCTTGTAATGTGGAAAGGGTATGCCTACAGTCTTACATTTTTTGTTTCTGACTTGGGCCCCGCCCTTTAAACAACACACCGCAAATGGTTAGGGCGGTGTGTTATGCAATGGTGGTGTGCATGACAAACTTTATCTCCACTGCCTATGGATTAACACATTGCCCCTTTGTGAGAGGTGTGCACAGTAATTTGATATTGAGAAACCAATATTTATTTAGGCTACTAACTCTAGCTTTGGGGTGAACCATTGATTCATGTGACAGATGAGAAAGGAAGAGAGAAGAATGAGAGAAAACGAAGTGGAATCGTGGGAGAGAAAAATAATTGCAAATAGAGGAAGAAAAGAAAGAGAGATAAAGAGTTGCAAATAACCTAAGGATATGTAAGAAAAGATGGGTAAAATGGGCTTTTTCTGGGAAGGCTACTAAACTGGTGGGCAGTAACCATTAGAAAAAAAAGATAACTTTTTTATTAATTGGCCCAAACAATGAGCATCCGTACAAAATTCTCCTCACTTTTTTCTATGTCAAGGCCTAACAAAGGGCATATGTTAGATAAACCCTTAGGCTATCAAGTGAAAGACAAAAGAAAAACCCAGTCCATTGATTGATTAAATAGATTGAACTAGTCAAGAGCCCATGAAAATATAACTAGAGATAATTGTGAATGACCAGATGTAACAGATAAGTTTATAAAGTGTTTATATCCTAACTAAGACTCTGTTTGGCATAGTTTTTACTTTTCTTTTCTCTTATGCTTCTCTAAAAGTGCTTTATGGATAAGCTAGTTTTTATTGGCTTTGGTAAAAAAGACTTCTGGAGGCTAGAAGCACTTTCAAAAAAATTATCAAAACACTATTAGAAACAGCTTTTGAACTCTAAAAACTGCTTTTGGCTTCCCATAAGCTATGCCAAACAAAGCCAATAAGATAAAAAGTTCAACTACTCCCGTCGTTTGCATTGAAAGTCGTTAAACTATAAACATAAATATAAATATAACATATTGCACAATCAATGAGAATGGAATTAAAAATTGCAATCTATCATTCTAACTTTATTTACCTTAAAAAATGAAAAAAAAAATGTAGACATCCAGATATTATGAATGAAATGGCTCTTTCTACAGTGCAACAATTTTAATGGTTGTATTGAAACAACTAGATCCATAAATGAGATAATAATGTCCATAAACAGAGTAACATAATAATATTACCTCGTTAAAAAATTGTTACTTTATTTACGGATAATGTTACCTCATCACGAATTTTGATAATGTTACTTCATTTATGGACAATGTTATCTCATTTATATATACTATTATCTCATTTACAGATAACGTTACTTCATTTATGGATGTTAATTGTTTCATCATAACCATTTTAGGTCCTCATGTCCCTCCCATATGGTGACGTGGGGGCGAAAAAAAAGAAAAAAAGGGATGGGTTTTCTCTCTCTTTTGGCATAGCGGGCCTTGACGGGAGGCTTGCAAGACAAGTTATTAACTCAGCGGTATAGAGCGCCCTTGATAATTGCATCATTGTGCCATGGATAGTTCAATGTGCTCATCAACGCCTGACCCTGAGATGTGGATCATCCAAGGCACATTTGTATGGCATGCTTCTCCTGTTCGAATTGGAGTTTAAAACCGAACTTCTCCTAATGAGGATATATGAGGTGATTCAGGTGAGATCCAATGTAGATCCAACTTTTTATTGACTTTTGGGATCCAGGCGGTTCGGGAAGGACCACCATGGCTCATCTTTTCTCGAGAATCCATGCATCCCTTATTAGTATATGGGCAGCTATCTCTCGAGCACATGTTTAGGTTTGGCCTCAATGAGAAAAAAAAATAGATCACCTAACAACGTATCTTCACAGACCAAGAACTACGAGATCACCCATTTCATTTTGGGGTGACAAAGGGATCGTACCATTCGAGCCTTTTTTCATGCTTTTCCTAGAGGCCTGGAGAAATCTACAATCAATTGGATTTTCCAAATCCTCCCTTCCCGAAAGGAAGAACGTGAATTTTTTTTCCTTTCTACAAGGACCAGGAGATTGGATATAGCCGTAAGAAGAATACTTGGTTGATCTCGATCATTGCAATGGGATGTATCTATTTATCTATCTCTTGACTCGAAATGGGAGCATGTTTGAAAAAGGATCTTAGCATGTCTAAGGTTGGGCCATGAGGGTCTCTTAACAACTTTTTTCTTCTCATCAAAGCTATTTCACAAAGACTTGCCATGGTAAGGAAGAAAGGAGGAGCAAGCACATTTGGATAGCCCAGTACAACGAAGAGTTGTATGCATTGATTCTCTCCCAATTGGTTGGACCGTAAGTACAATGATTTACTTCACGGGTGAGGTCTCTGAAAGCTATCAATGTGATCTCGTTCCTGAACTGGTGGCTCACTTTTTCTAAGTAATAGGGAAGATGACCAAAACATGCCACCAAAAGTTATCAACATGATATTGTAACTAGGTGGTAGGTCCAAATAAGTAAAATAAGATGTATAAATAGAACTTCTGTTTATACACCTTATTTTGCTTCTGCCGATTGAAATTGAATAAGAATCAAATATAATCAAGTAGAATCGACAGCTAGTGCAACGAAAAAATATTGAATTCTAAATTAAATAGAGCAGGATGAAAAAGATACAAAATCTATAAAAAAAAAAAATATGAGTAGAAAAACTTATTAGAGACTATTCATGCTAGTATCTGGTATCGAATAAGTTCCACCTACTATTGGATTTGAAGCAATGACTCATGTTGTATGAAAGCAATACTCTAACCACTGATTTAAGTAGGTCATTCAGGTACAAGATACTATCATTACCACCTGGACAATTAGACATCCAACCCATAATAGCTACAACCCAATTGCAAGAATAGAGCTCTACCAACTAAGTTATATCCCTCCGAGCCAATTGGAGCATGCATGAAGGAGTCAAATGCTTCTTCTATTCTTTTCCTTGGCGCAGTTGGGTCATCCTGAACTTGAACCAGAGACCTCGCCTGTGAAGTAAATCATTGCACCTATGGTTGGACTTGATACTTGCTTGATTCTAAGCATCTAGAGGTTTTGTTCTCTAAAATGTTGTAAATACTTGCGTTTAGGGTTTAAGGAAAGATTATAATATTGAAAAAGAACTAATAAATCTTGATATGACATCCTTTCCACTACTAATGCAGTGTCTACTGATTGAGTCTTGAATTCAATTGGATAGTCGGACGGGGAGTCTAATGAAATTTTAAAGCGCGGAAAGGGGTGGAAGATATTTTGTATACATACTCATGAAAGTCTTTGAGTACTCAGGGATTCATTCAATATTAATTAGATTGAATGGCTTATTGGCTTTGACTTATTTATATATTTATTTATGTGTTTATTTGAATATACAGAACATATAAAAAAAATTAATATTTTTATTTTATATTGAACTTAGATTTATTTATGATATAAATTTATTTAGATTTATTTATAATATAAATTTATAAATATAATTAAATATTGAATATAAATAAAGTACAAAAATACATTTTTACTTTAATTTAATCTCTAATCAAGAACGTAATAAGTCGTCTTCGATTGTTTCATAGAGCCAATCGAAGACGTAGTGGAAAAATAGGAAATAAAGAAATAGGGATATCTGGTAGATAGTGATCTATCTTGATATACTTTTTACTTAATCAGAGCTCACATCAACGGGAAGGTTTGGCACCTCGATGTCGGCTCTTAATGATTTACTTGAAGAGCTTAGAGAAAAGGCATCACAACTAGGTTGGCACCCCGCCCCCCCCACTCAAAGCTGAACAAACAAGTTTTATTAAAAATAAGAAAAAGTAATACCCAAATCCAAAAAATACGAAACAAAAAGCGAAAATAACTGCTAATGTGTAATCTAAAATAGACATGCAGAACTAGTCTAAGCAAATCTATAAGCTTCCTGACTAGACAAATCGTCATAATAAGCTAAAACATAGAAAGGCGGAATAGACGACCACCAATTTGCCTGAGAAATCCCCAGTGCATGCTTTGAAAGAATATATGCCACTCTATTACCCTCTATGTAAATATGCAACCCCTGAAACTGAATACCAATAATAAAGTTGAAGCATAAAGACCAACGCAATTGAAAACTCCAAGGAACTTTGTCAGAACGAGTCGTTAAAAGCCTCACCATATAAATAGAATCACTTTCCAACCAAATATGATGCAAAGCTCTAACTTTTGCACATTCTAGTGCATGCATAACAGCCAACAGCTCCGCTTCGAAGGCACAAAGATCACCAAATGACACCGCAAAAAAACCTGTAAAAAGCCTCTACAGTTTCTAAACACCCCTCCTTTTGCTGCTAAACCCAGACTACCTAAAATTTAATGCATAAAGAAAATTCAATCTAAAAAAATTAGTAGAATTGAAATCAAATATATCATATATTCCCAAAATGATTTAGAAAATAAATGCACTCACCATTAAAATATCAAAACATCAAAAGATACAATTCATATAAAAATAAAATAAAATAAAATTCTCTCCTATAAACCATGGCTCTGAGCCAACCGCACAAAAAAGTCACATACGTAAGGTGGCTCAATCAAATTCCAACAAAACTATATGCATAGGTGAAACTAACCCGCTTAACATGTATAATTAATAACCAAGTTTTCCAAGGTGATACTTAAACTCTCCCAAGTGAGATCTACTACCGTGCTCTGATACCATTCTAACAAGACCCGATCCACCTGGATCCTGACTGCATGACTTAATATTTCCATTAAGCCAATAAGCAATTTTTTTTTCCTACCAAGCCATTAATAAGTAATATTGAACAAACGGGGAACTCTCTACTGCCAGAAATTTTATTAAAAATTTCGGCAACATCTCTTCTGTTTTAGCAACATTCCCCAAATACAAACAGTTGCAATTCCTGCAAGGAAAACATTCCTAAACATTTATCCAATCTACCAGCACTCATTCCCAAACAGACCAATCCACGTCTCAGTAAACAACTCCACACTTAAACAGATATATCGTTTAAGTAAAGTGTAGCTGGACTCAGTATAAAACTGAGCTGCCTACATACCCCTTTAAATAGGGATCAAGCTACCTGTAGTTCTTAGAGCATATTATCACCAAATATGCCACTGTCAATCACATCAGTAAATTGATTTCACCTTTCTCACTTATCATTTTAACCACTTTTAAATCTCATTAAAGTCTTTCAAACAAATTAACAAAAATTATATCCATAGCTTGGCGGCACAATTCCTCGCCCAAGCAGTTCTCAATCACATAATTATATCATGTCTTTATGCATCCACACGATCATAATCAATTCCAGTTTCCAAACAGCCCAACAAAACCACATATATGATAAAATATCACTCTCAATCAATTTCTATTACTTCACAATTACGGCTTTTCAAACAGTCAAACAACAATTCAACTAAACTCAAGCCACAGTTCTCTCAGCAATTATTTACAATTTACAGCAAGGCAATCATATAACATATTCCACAACCGTTGTCAACAACTATGAAGTTCAATCACATAATCAAATCCTATAATCTCAGCATACCAGTTCATTTCAAAGCAATCACCCAAATATGATTACACACATATTTATATCACCAATCATCAACAATTCTTATTTTAACAGTTATTGACAACACCGCTCAAAATTGGATAAATTCTAAATACTCAGCCATAAAATGCGAATTACATATCAAAACGAAGCCTGAAGAGAGTAGAATACAACCATGAATTTACCTCGTCCAACCACTACCGGTGGTGGCCGGAAAGTGGCAGCCGAGCACTCCTAATTCGCACCTCTTACACGAACAGGATTTAGGACGAACGGGTGTCAAAATCGGACTCAAGGGGTCCAAAAGAGGGGGAAAGGACCGGCCCCGCAACCGAAAACAGCAGGGATCTGGCGACCGGAGGAGAAACGGGCCCTCCGACTTTTTTATCGTTTCCGGCGATCCACCGTAATTCACGGCCAAAAATCGGTGGAGAAGGTGAAGGAGGACCCAGGCCATCTTTTCCGAGCAGTGGGTCGGCCAATTTCTGCCCGAATCCGGCGATTGCACAAAAGGGGATGATCGGGTTTTACCATTTTCCCGGCGATCTGGGCTTTACCACGGTGACCCACTGGTACCAAATGAAGGAGGGGGTCGGTAGCTCCACTTTTTGGGTGATTTTCGGCCTGATCTGGCCGGAAAACCGCCGTTGCCGGTGAGGGAAGGAAGCGTGAGGGGTGGGCTGCTCGGGGAGCCGTCGGGCAAGAGAGAGCTGGAATTTCCAGAAATTTCTGGAAATTTAAAACCAAAGTAAGGGCAATTTCATCATTTCTCACTCATAATATCAGCCTCTGCAAAATTACCAAAATGCCCTTCACACTATTTGAACCATATCCTCTCGGTCTTAGCTCAGAATCAAGTGTGCTACTAGTCTACGAACTCGTATCGACTAGCTCTACGCAATGGTACCACAGTCAAAACAAAACTAAAACCACAGAAAAAGTCAACCCCAGGCCCACTTATGGTCAAACTTGGTCAAATTTGAGAATTTTTTAATCTTTTCCCGGGACGGGGGTGTTACACCATCAGTATTTACTTTAATCCAATTCGATCGTGGAAAAACCCATCGAACCAAAATAATTTTCAGAGCCTTGGAAAAAAAAAGGTTTCATACCAAGCCAACGAGCAATAACCAAATCTGTAGAAGAATTACACACTTTACCAGTTTGCTTCAAATTTGCAAATTTAATTGCACCCGATATAAAAGGAAAAAGCCTTTGAAATCGAAATAAAAACCTTTGCATGTAAAATTCAATTTCTTGCAAACCAGATTGTATTAAAACCAGAAACAATCCCAACAATGCACAAATTTTAAAATATGAAGGCTCCATTTCATACTACAAGCTACCATAAACAAATCTAAAATTGTACCTGTAGTATGCACCTTTGTTTAAAAAAAAATACCAAGATAGTCCTACGCGGCTAAAGCATAACTGCAATGCAAAAAAATATGATCAAGATCATCCTCCACAGCTTTACAAAGATAACACTGGGACACTGTAGTAATACCTCTCCTCATCAAAGCTGAATCAACTGGAAGACGTCGAAAAAATAGACGCCAACAAAAAATACTCCGGGAATGGAAAATAAGGGATTTCCAAAGATATTGTTCCCAACCACTAGCTATCGAAAAAGAATGGAAATGAGAATACACATCTTTGCAAACAACAGTCCCAGTTTTTGAATATTTCCAAACCAAACGATCAAGCTTCCAAGCCGACACTTTAATTTCCNTATATATATATATATATATATTGGAATCTCAGGGGCCTATGTTGTTAATAAAAAAGTAATATCTGATTTATTTAAGTTGACGACAGCACACAAAGAGCAGCAATATCAGTTTCTATATTTTTATTAATTCATAATTCTATTTTATTAGAGATTTTAGGCACCGTCATGGAGTGGGCAACTAGACATAATTTAATTAATATGAACTTGAGTATCGTAGGAGAAAATGAGTAGACAGGTAAGTACAAGTTAATAGTATATTGTATTAAAATTTAGTAAGATTCTTTTTAATATACAATATATGAACCAAGAATAAAAAATGACGTAGAAGAAGGTTCAATATAATAATTATTAACTTTTCGGATACCAATTGAAGTGGTAATACGATAATAGTTAAAAAAACTTAACATAATAAGAATTACAACTATATAAACTCAATATGTATAAGTAAATAAGAAATTACTACATGATCAGATGGTCAATAATTAATTGGTATCTATAGTATTATTACTCTGTCAACTACAACTAATTTTCAGCTAACAACGATCACAACAGTGATATATGTGATTAAAATGATATAGATGGATATAAATCATAATCACACTTGGCAATACTTTTGGAGACAACATTATTTATTTATTTATATTTAGGATTCGGAGTGGGACATAAATATGTTGATTTAAGTTGGAATTTATATGATCTTAAAGATCTTTAGTTTTTGAAGAGTGCTTCATTATTTGCCTTGTTTCCTACTGGAGTTAAGTTTAAACCAAACAGAGGTTAATACATTTGATTAAGCTACAACTAATATTCATGACATACCAGATATAATTAAAGCTAGCTCTACTATTCATCTACAATTTAATTAATAATTATGGTTGTAGTTTGGTAATGTAACAAACTGATCCATTCCCTCTACAATGAAGTTGGCAAATCAATCTCGATCTATGGTATATTTGGTAGGAGAGAGAGGGCCCCTCTTACTCTATGCATATGTCTACTTTGATGGGTACATCAAATCCATGGGTTATTGTGCATCAAAAAAAAAATCCATGGGTTATATAATACATGATACATACGCATATGTGTGTGTATTGAAATCGCCAATATATATAGTTACTGATCTTCTCATAATAGAAGGTATCATGACATGGTAACTAAGTGCTAAAGATCATTGTTTTCTCAATTAGTTTTTAAGCTATTTAATTATTAGAGTGTTATGTAAGAAAAATTTAAATGCAATTGTTGTGTCACGTTATTTTTTATTTTATTTATTTATTACATATTGTAATAATTTAATTATTTATAATNAAAAGTGCACATTTTGTATAGATAGGCTTGTTTTCCTTGGTTTTGTTGTGAGTGCACAGGGTATTGAAGTAGATGAAGAGAAGATCAAGGCTATCAAGGAATGGCCTACACCTAAGAATGTGTCTGAGGTAAGAAGTTTTCATGGTTTAGCTGGCTTTTATAGAAGGTTTGTGAAGGACTTCTCTACCATAGCTGCTCCTTTGAATGAGATTGTCAAAAAAGATGTAGGTTTTAAATGGGGTAAGGAACAAGAACATGCGTTTCAAACTTTAAAAGATAAGTTCATAGAGAGTTTTCCATATGTGATATGCTACAAGCAAGGTAAGGAGAATGTAGTAGCTGATGCATTATCTAGAAGGTATGTCCTCATAACTACATTAACTTCTAAGTTGTTAGGTTTTGAGCAATTGAAAGACATGTATGCAAGTGATTCTGATTTTAAGGATATTTATGTTGCATGTGAACAAGGTGCCTTTAATAAGTTCTATAGACATGATGGTTTTCTATTTCGTGGTTCAAGAATTTGTGTGCCTAATTGCTCTGTTAGAGAATTGCTTGTTAGAGAATCACATAGTGGTGGTTTAATGGGTCATTTTGGTGTGCACAAGAGTTTAGATGTTTTAGTTGAACACTTTTATTGGCCACATATGAAAATGGATGTTCAAAGAATTTGTTCTCATTGTATTGCATGTAAATAGGCCAAGTCTAAGTCTATGCCACATGGGTTATATACACCTTTGCCTATTCCTAATGAGCCTTGGGTTGATATATCCATGGATTTTGTCCTTGGATTACCTAGAACTAGGAAGGGTAGGGATAGCATATTTGTGGTTGTTGATAGATTTTCTAAGATGGCACACTTTATTGCATGTCATAAGACTGATGATGCTACAAATATTGCTGACTTGTTCTTTAGGGTGGTTGTAAGATTGCATGGAGTGCCTAGAACTATTGTGTCTAATAGGGATGTGAAATTTTTGAGTCACTTTTGGAGAGTTTTGTGGGGTAAGGTAGGTACTAAATTGTTATATTCTACTACTTGTCATCCACAAACCGATGGTCAAAAGAAGGTGGTTAGTAGGACTCTAGGTACTTTGCTTCGTGCTATTGTTGGTAAGAATTTGAAAACTTGGGAAGATTGTTTACCTTTTGTTGAATTTGCATATAATCGAACTATTCATTCTTCTANATTAAAAAAAAAAAAAAAAAAATGGAGGAGTTCCTAATTCCTATATTCAAATTTTATATAATTACAGTTAAAGTCTGTATACTTTTTGAATTAATAATTCTTTGGGGGAATTTTCAAATTTAAGCATAGTATAGGGGGAAGTGCAAGTTTTTAAAAACTGGACGACATCCAAATTTGAAAAACGAAGTTTCCAATTTCCTACTCCCTTTCCATCTCTACCGTTTCGCCGCCACGGGAATCGCCGGTCTCTCATAACAACGTAACCATTGTTGACTTGCCGCCATTAGAGCTTAGACAATTCTCTCTCTCTTCCTCAAAGAGCTTCTGTTTTTTCTGAATTTTCTGCTTCTAACGGTATATTTTTCTACAAATAATTCTTAATCTTTTGAAGGCAATTTCGTTTGCTTAATTTTTCTTTTGGCATTTGGATCGGCTTTTTGGGGTTCTTTTCTAATTGGGTTTTTGGTAAAAGTAACTTTTGTATCATAGTTTTTCTCTGCTTTCACTTTTATATGAATTTTGGGTTGATTAGTTTTGAATCTAGATCTGTGTTGTTTTGTTAGTTTGTTTGTAAGTATATGAGGTAAAGAATTTTAATATATTCTAGCACTTTTATGTTTAATCTATATTATGCATAAGAAATAAAAAAGCTTCATACATTGCTTGAATATGGTTTGTCATGTTATTGATATTTATAAATTGCTGTCTATATAGAGGATAATCCTTTAATTCAGTGTAACTTTTCCCCCTAAATTACGCCAATATGTAGAGCTTGTGATAATGTGCTTTCCATAATGTATAAAGGAACTTGGTCATTTTGAAAAAAGTTCTAGGATTTCATTCTCCCATTTTCAGGTAGAGTTTTGAAATATGCATAAAGGTAAAAAGGGGGGATTGAATTAATTACAAATCTGTAGTTACGGTATTGTTTATATGGAAAATCCTGTCAATGGAACTACTGGTGTTTTATGTGATATTATTGCTGTGGGAAAGGAAAAGAATGAAACTTGTTAATGTCTTTCTATATTTCAGGAGATGTGTCAATGAATAGGTAGCTATAACGGAAGTTAAACTTATTAGCAATTTTTATTTGGTGGATGATGAGAGCAATAAAGACCTTCATTTCTTATTTTCACCATGTTAATAAAAAGTGGGTCCCGAATAATAAGTTTTTGAATATAATGCCCTGGTAGTCTGTTAGCGCAGAGTTTTACTTTGTTGAAAAACTGGGAAACTATGAAAAGAAATTTAGAGTTTAGTTGGACAATGCTTCCTATGATGTTAATTTGGCAAATACTTAGAGAAAATACTAATTATTGATTCATCACCACTAATAGTGACTTTTGGCACGTGCATTATGGTGAATATTTTTTAACCTGCAAGAAGGTTTTAAAGATAGAATAGCGTCATGTGAAATTGTTAATATATTGGGAGGTTGGAAGCCAGGAATGCAATATTTGCTGCATGCCTAGTACAACTTTCTTTTGCTAGTAGAATTTTACACCAAGATGTGCCATCCAGATGAAATTCCTTCAAACTCTTCTTTTTTGTACTCTGTTCAATAATGCATGGATGAGGAAATTCCTGAATTTTTTTTTTGGTAATTAGGTGTTTCAATTCTATCTTGCTGGTACTTCTTGTCGTACTTTTCCTAAACAGGAAAGTTTGTAAGAAATGTAGGAAAATCTTAGCTTCCTAGTTTATGGCTTCCTATTAAAACACTCATTTATGTTGAGGACAACTCTTTGGACTCGACCTCCTTGTAGTCTTCTAGTATAAGCTTGAAATTTGGGTACCACAACACAAACCAAACTTCACCATTGCATGGCACAGGGAAGGTTTAGAATAAATAAATAGAAAAAAGATTCTGTTATATGGTTTTCACCATATTTGTCATCTGTCAAAATTAGTTGCGAAGATTAATTCTAAGTGAGCGCTCGTTATTTTTAGGTTCAGATCCATGAATTGGATTCAGCGGACAATTTATCTATACAATGTCACTTTTGGCCTCTATATGTTGGATTGGTGGGAGCGTTGTCTTTTCAGTATCCTTTCTATACTCTTTTCTTCAAAATTCAATCTTCTTGATGTATCGCTTTTTAAGTTTGTATATTGTTCGTAACAATTACATAATCTTATGGTCTTATGTTTTATTTTCTTGTTCATTGTAGGTAAAAAGTGTATATAATTATTGACAATTACCCAAAGGGAAGGAACATATTCTTCTTAGATCAGGTCTTATTTGATTAGTTATCCTATTTCTTTCTCGGATCGACTGGATAGCTAAAAATTGAAGTTAAGCACTAAAGTTGGTTTTATAGTTAAGTTTATTTATTTATTTATTATATATATATATATATAAATTTTTTATAGTTTAATTTGATGAATTAGGATTCATGAACCTTTTTTCATTTGATGATCATGCTCAAATTGTGATCTTAATAACTATTAGTAAAATTACATTTTCAGCAAAGTGTCATAACTAAGATTTGAGGTTTAATTTTCGTACAGAATCAACAAGCGCTGTTAGTTTTGTGTGGCCTTTTCTAATCAACAAGTGGGATTCAATATTGTTGTTTGCTGTTATAAATTTGCACTTGCAAGTTTCCTTAATTTTTGGCAGATATTTTGGTGATTGTGTTGATGTGGTTCATTCTTTTCAATGGGTCACGATATGCAGTTGAGTTCTGCAAGAGGTATAATTAGAATCTTTTCTCTTGTTGGATTTCATGAAGTTACAGTTTTAATATTTCAAAACTTGGGGTTGTGGTGTTGATAATATTCAGTACATGATAGTTTTGGTTATGATTACAAATTTATTTACTCAGTTATATCTTTGGTATGGATGTGCTCATAATTTAGCTTCCTTTTCTGAAACAAAAGAGTAGATAATTGAGTCTAATCTTCATTTTGTTGAGAGGAAACTTAACTTGTAATAGCTTCCAAGCCAGCATGAAAGATGTAATTAAGCTTTTAACTTTTTGGCTTACCCATTTAAGTAGGCCAATCAAGATTGTTAGGAGTAAGTCAGCTAATTTGATTAGTAAGTGACAACATTGGTATTTCAAGGACTAATTTAGAGTCGAGTCCATTAGTATGGATATATTATAAGCTACATAGAACTTGTGGGGTTCTAAAAGGGTCTTCTTTATTTTGCCTATTGGCCCCTCTCTATAGTACATAGCCTTTATGAGTACAACCATAATAATTTATTGCCTCACATGAGAAGATGAACAATACCAGTTAAAGAAGATGAAAGAAACATTGCCCTTTAGAGATCGGTAACCTTTCATCTGAACTCAAGAGTCATATCTGGACTCATGCTATTTGATTAGTTGGAAAACTCAAAAATCTACATATCTTTCTGCATCATAAGTTAGTGATGGTTGAAAGCTTTTAATGTGAACCAAACTTTCAGATTTTTGAGAATTTTAAAAAAGATCAGACTTTCAGACATCTAAAAATCAATTTTGTGAATGGATTTAGGAAGATGGTATTTCTGTTAGGTGAAGTAACTGGTTTGTTACTTGCCGTATTGCTATAATTTTGCCTATAATGTTTTTATGTATACTTGAAGGAGCTGCTTGGGGATGTAAATACGAGACTTTGCTTCTATAAGCAAAAATTGCTGGGACAGTCTTTGGACCTTCTTTTCTCCCATGAATAAGTGCTAAAGCATTCTTTTAATTATTCTATAAAAGAAAAAATTTGGTTCCTTGACTCCCATTTTTGTGGATTTTTTTTCTTTGGCATTTTTAATTTCTGTCAGTTATTTATTGACTATTTCACTGTACTTTTCCTCCTTTTTTTATTTATAAAGTCAGCCATCTAGGGTAAGGTTTCTGAAGTAGCATGAACTGGAAAAGATAAGGATGGGATGATAGAATGGATGATTTGAATGTACTGCTGAATATTGTCCTCTGATTTACATTGACTCATAGAATATAATTTTTTTTTTCTCTTTTTTTTCTTTTTGTAACATCAATTGTTTATGTTCTTCTACTGCTGTACCTCTACATTGAGGGGTTTTGCCCATGTTTTCTCATTATTTCTTTTAGAAGTATTATTGAAGTTTTAAAGTTTTTAAGCTTTTAAATTTTATTTTTTTTGACAAAATAAACAGATTTCTTCATTAGTTTCTCTTAATATTGCAGATTAAATTGGTCCTTTTCTTTTGAAAATCTCTATGGCTTTTGCCCAACTGCAAAGCGGAAGAACAGCACAAGTCATCTAAATTTTTAGTTTTGTTTCTATTTTTTTTTTCCCTTTAGGATGAATAGATTTGGTTTTAATTAATTTCTTAACGTCATTACAAACGAACGTATTATGATTAAAAAAGAAAGCAGAAGATAAGGGGAAAAATTTATGGAGATGGCAGAGAAAATGATGATGGAGGCATATATGCACAGCTTTTAAGGAAGCAGATTCACATGAATGAACCCTTGAATCAATAAATTCCTGTGATGATTGATAGGCTAACTGGAAAAGCAGTAGTGGATGATGAGGAATTCTTGTCCCAATTGAACAGGTGACCAGATCCTTGTAACAGTTGCCCACAAAATTATAAATTCAAGCACAAGACCCATGCATTATCATTCAATTTTCTTGCTCCATCCCAATCAATATCCATTTATCCTAGGGAATCCTATGGCTTTTTTTTTTTGATAAAAATGTTTTACCCCTTGAAGTATAATACTTTTTACATTTTACTTTTCAAACTACAAAATCTCATTTTGCCCCCGAGAACTATTATTTTTCTGGCAGTTCAATTCAATCGTGCAATTTTGATAAAATTAACCATATACACATTGTCCGAAAGTAAAATAGAATAGAATAAAACAGTTTCCAAACAAAATTACAGAATCTTTGCATGTTTAATTTCTTCAGATTCATCTAATGAAATGCACAATTCAGCTTAACTGACAGAAGAATAATAGTTCGAGGGCAATGTAAGAGTGTTTTGTAGTTTAGAGAATAAAATGCAAATAGTAGAATAATTCAAAAGATAAGTTATTATTATTATTTTTTGTATTGTTAGCTTAATAAGGACTTAGGCTTTTTGCATTCATGATGAATAGAGAATATAAATGAACATGAAGATTTTTCTGTGCCACTGGAACTGCAGAGATTGCCTCTTATCCAAACCATCTGCCAAATAGTCGAAAAGGCAGCCTCATATGCCCATATCTGCCTCCACAGTCCATAATCCAGACCACCCAGCCACTCTGCTCATACTAAACGCTCAAACCTGCAAGCTTCCCAAATACAACACCAACCATATCTTTTTCTTTTTTTATGGAAAATCTACATTAACAAAAATTAATAATGGGATATGTAATATTTGAAAAAAAATTTGTAACTAAGAGATATTTACTTTAGGTTTTGGAACTAAGTTATATACTTTGAGTCCCCTTAGTGGTAACGCTGTAATTATTAATGGAACAGCATGCACTATGTAACATGATTATAAGAAAAATCCATGCTACATTAGTCAAAATACTATTTAATAAAAATAGTACATAAGTAAATAAATAATAAAATAAGTTGAAGTTCAGGGTATTATAGGATTCATCCTTGCAGAAACAATCTCCATTATTTTCTTGAGCAATAATCTGAGTTTGAATCATCCAACCTCCAATATCACAAAAGAAAAATGGTACAATAGGATTCAATTGATTTTGCTGTTGAGATGCGCTCAGAAGTGAATTTTCTTTTTCTTTTCTTTTTTAATTTGTTCTTTTCTCTCCAAGGGTGTGCCTCTGTTTTCTCTCAGTTTGTCCATTTTGTTAATGCATATAGGAGCAATGAGATTGAATTTCTTTCAATTTATCTGTTATATTGATTTTCAACAGGAGCTTCGAATTCAATGAGAACTTGAGCTTCAGTTTTAAGAGTGTTATAAATCCACATATACATAAATTTGATATGGACTTGCAGTTTTGGTGGTCTGTCAAAGTCTGCAGGATTTTAAGCTTATGACTTCTCTAAGGGACCAAAAAACTCGTACAATCTTCTCCAAGTAAATTTTCCAACTCCTGCAGGATCAATATCTCCTAGGCTAGATTCCAAACTCTAGTTGGCTAAAAAATCAGCTACTTTATTGCATATTCCTCGTAAGCATGAGACCCAACAATGTATAAATCAAACTCTTTTACATGTTAGGTCTCAAAAAGTATGGAGTTCCACTTTAAAAGGCCAACCTTGTTAGGAGGAGTAGTCTATCCCTCTTATATACTTTTTAGGATTCTCATTTTTAGCCAATGTGAGACTTTATTTGTAGTTTCTAACATTACAGCCTATTACAGTTCCAGAACAAGAATACCAAATTCCTAATTGTCCAAGCTACAAACAATCTGACAAAATTCTAAAGATCTTTTACCAACAAACTTGCAATAATGCAATATTCTATGATAAATATGTAAGACTGAAAAACTAAGACAGACGAACTAGCTAGGCACATGAGTGGAACTGAAAGCAGAGATTTTGTTGGATGGAGGTCCTGAAGATGCTTTCTGCTGAGCGTTCTAGCACAATCCAGTCAGAAAAAAACAGTCAAGCTTGATCTCTTGAAGCAGGATCTTCTCTTTTGTTTTTGTCCTTCACAGTGCACATTCATGAAAAATAATTCAAAGAAAATATTCAGGCTACACTCAATAAATTCTTGGGAATTCCAGGCCTATAAATACAACTAATACATTTTTAAAAGAATAAATGGATGCGAAATGTGAGATTTAGATTGAAAAATTCTTGGTAATTATATGTAACCTTGTAGTTAAAGGCGTACTATTCCTTGGACTTAGATCATTCCCTACCAAAGTAAGATCGACAACATATATGCATATGCAAAATGGTATCGTAGCTGGACCATGATAAGAAATAATACAAATTAAATTGGTACCTTAACTTTTTTTTTTTGTCAATTGACATGTCGGAATCGAAATATTACACTTCCTTCTCTAATCCGGTTCAAGTTAGGTGGGCTCACTAAGGGGTAAAGCTTTACCAGCGCAAATTTATTTTATTCACAAGACTCGAACCCGAGACATTTTTTAAAGGAGAATGATGCTCAACTATCCATCCCAACTTTCGTTGGTATTTGGTACCTTAACTTAGTTCTTACCATTTTATGCCCCATGATAGGGACAATAATGCACATCCCATAGCCTCCTTCGTCTTTCTGGTTCCTTTTGGCATTTTTTTCGAACAGTTTCCTTACCATCTCCTGTATCAACTCATGCATCCAAAGTGTGTTGATTAATTCTCAAAACAGAGACTTATCAATAGGAATTCTTATCCCACTTCTTGCAGAAGCCACTCTCATCCATAATTTCCATGACATAATGTTTATCATATCCATTTAGAAAATATGCAATATCTAGGAAAATATGTTTCTCTAGTTCCCCCAGTTCATCAAAGTAGTAATAATAAAGAAATACTCAGAATATACCTTCTTTTTTTTTTGCTCACATACTTAGAATAGACTTAATTATTTTATATGTACGATAGCCTACTTTTTGTCTCATGATATATGTAAAATAGTCTTTTACCAAAATATAAATGTGTGCGCGTGTGTAAAATAGTCAATCTATAAACCAAATATGGTGCCAAAAGGAAATCTCTAAAAGCAAAAATTAACAAGTTGGTGGGGAATCGAAGACTTGGCCGGATCAATAAATTTATCAAAATTAAGATAATAATTGAAACAAATTCGTTTAAAACATAGGCCTTCAATACGTTACAATTAAGATACCTCATTCAATAAATTTAACGAAGTTAAGAACAATATATGTTGTAATCTAATTAGATAGATAATCAGTTTTCATTATTATTATTATTATTATTATTATTGTTAATGTGAAATAATCTTGTGGATCCCCATTTTATAACTAAATGCAATTACGAAATTACGTAATAATTAAAAGAAAAACAGAGAGAAGCCATGTAATATCTTGACGAGAAAAACAATTTGGAGAAAAAAAAAAAAGTCNAAAAACAATTTAAAGAAAAAAAAAAATGTCTATTAAAACTTGGATTAAAGCTCAAGGGGATACGTAAATTAACAAACAGATTCTACATTCCTTGACAAACTGCGAGTGCATAGCAGTTTTTTTTTTTTTTTNTTGTTGTTGAGATGCGCTCAGAATTGAATTTTTTTTTTCTTTTTTTTTTCTAATTTGATCTTTTCTCTCCAAGGGTGTGCTTCTGTTTTCTCTCAGTTTTTCCATTTTGTTAATGCATATAGGAGCAATGAGATTGAATTTCTTTCAATTCATCTGTTATATTGATTTTCAACAGGAGCTTCGAATTCAATGAGAACTTGAGCTTCAGTTTTAAGAGTGTTATAAATCCACATATACATAAATTTGATATGGACTTGCAGTTTTGGTGGTCTGTCAAAGTCTGCAGGATTTTAAGCTGATGACTTCTCTAAGGGACCAAAAAACTCATACAATCTTCTCCAAGTAAATTTTCCAACTCCTGCAGGATCAATATCTCCTAGGCTAGATTCCAAACTCTAGTTGGCTAAAAAATCAGCTACTTTATTGCATATTCCTCGTAAGCCTGAGACCCAACAATGCATAAATCAAACTCTTTTACATGTTAGGTCTCAAAAAGTATGGAGTTCCACTTTAAAAGGCCAACCTTGTTAGGAGTAGTCTATCCCTCTTATATACTTTTTAGGATTCTCATTTTTAGCCAATGTGAGACTTCATTTGTAGTTTCTAACATTACAGCCTATTACAGTTCCAGAACAAGAATACCAAATTCCTAATTGTCCAAGCTACAAACAATCTGACAAAATTCTAAAGATCTTTTACCAACAAACTTGCAATATTGCAAGATTCTATGATAAATATGTAAGACTGAAAAACTAAGACAGACGAACTAGCTAGGCACATGAGTGGAACTGAAAGCAGAGATTTTGTTGGATGGAGGTCCTGAAGATGCTTTCTGCTGAGCGTTCTAGCACAATCCAGTCAGAAAAAAACAGTCAAGCTTGATCTCTTGAAGCAGGATCTTCTCTTTTGTTTTTGTCCTTCACTGTGCACATTCATGAAAAAAAATTCAAAGAAAATATTCAGGCTGCACTCAATATTCTTGGGAATTCCAGGCCTATAAATACAACTAATACATTTTTAAAAGAATAAATGGATGCGAAATGTGAGATTTAGATTGAAAAATTCTTGGTAATTGTATGTAACCTTGTAGTTAAAGGCGTACTATTCCTTGGACTTAGATCATTCCCTACCAAAGTAAGATCGACAACATATATGCATATGCAAAATGGTATCGTAGCTGGACCATGATAAGAAATAATACAAATTAAATTGGTACCTTAACTTTTTTTTTTTGTCAATTGACATGTCGGAATCGAAATATTACACTTCCTTCTCTAATCCGGTTCAAGTTAGGTGGGCTCACTAAGGGGTAAAGCTTTACCAGCGCAAATTTATTTTATTCACAAGACTCGAACCCGAGACATTTTTTAAAGGAGAATGATGCTCAACTATCCATCCCAACTTTCGTTGGTATTTGGTACCTTAACTTAGTTCTTACCATTTTATGCCCCATGATAGGGACAATAATGCACATCCCATAGCCTCCTTCGTCTTTCTGGTTCCTTTTGGCATTTTTTTCGAACAGTTTCCTTACCATCTCCTGTATCAACTCATGCATCCAAAGTGTGTTGATTAATTCTCAAAACAGAGACTTATCAATAGGAATTCTTATCCCACTTCTTGCAGAAGCCACTCTCATCCATAATTTCCATGACATAATGTTTATCATATCCATTTAGAAAATATGCAATATCTAGGAAAATATGTTTCTCTAGTTCCCCCAGTTCATCAAAGTAGTAATAATAAAGAAATACTCAGAATATACCTTCTTTTTTTTTTGCTCACATACTTAGAATAGACTTAATTATTTTATATGTACGATAGCCTACTTTTTGTCTCATGATATATGTAAAATAGTCTTTTACCAAAATATAAATGTGTGCGCGTGTGTAAAATAGTCAATCTATAAACCAAATATGGTGCCAAAAGGAAATCTCTAAAAGCAAAAATTAACAAGTTGGTGGGGAATCGAAGACTTGGCCGGATCAATAAATTTATCAAAATTAAGATAATAATTGAAACAAATTCGTTTAAAACATAGGCCTTCAATACGTTACAATTAAGATACCTCATTCAATAAATTTAACGAAGTTAAGAACAATATATGTTGTAATCTAATTAGATAGATAATCAGTTTTCATTATTATTATTATTATTATTATTATTGTTAATGTGAAATAATCTTGTGGATCCCCATTTTATAACTAAATGCAATTACGAAATTACGTAATAATTAAAAGAAAAACAGAGAGAAGCCATGTAATATCTTGACGAGAAAAACAATTTAAAGAAAAAAAAAAATGTCTATTAAAACTTGGATTAAAGCTCAAGGGGATACGTAAATTAACAAACAGATTCTACATTCCTTGACAAACTGCGAGTGCATAGCAGTTTTTTTTTTTTTTTTTCGTCGGGGTCATGGATTGCCTTGCAGTTGGCAAAATAGTTACAAGCATTAAATCTAATCTCTAAGTTCAGTAACCTTTTCATATACATGATGCTAACCAATCCCAAAAATAGAAAAAGAACAATTTTGATAATCTGGTTAAGGGATGGCATTACAACCTCATTTACTGTTTGCCTGGGCGGGATCAGTGGAGACATCAAATCCCGGAGGAATGAAGACAACATCACTCCATCTTGACGCAGAACTTGCCTGCATTATGGTTTTTGATTGTTACTAGGACTGCACAACCTAAGATAAAACTACACCGAATTTTCCAGAAGATAAAGGAACCAATGGAAAAATTCAGATATCCAAGAAATCAATAGCAAATTACTTACGAATTTTATTTTTTTTTATTTTTTTTTTAATCTGCCTCCTCTTTCTGGGAGACCAATCAAGAACAAGAGAAATTATATACAAAAAAGTATACTCACCTTCATACCCTTTATTACATCCTCGAGAACAGAAACCTGCAATAGAAGATCAAAGTGAGCTAAACATAAAAGAAGGCTCTGCAATTAAGGGGGTACAGAAACCCATACCTCTATATCCCCTAGTCTGAAAGCAGGGTTCAACTGATTCTGCTGTCGAGATGCTCTTAGTAGCGATTTTTCCAAGTCCTCCTTTCAAAGACAAGAAAATTTGACCAACAATTCCAAGATAAAACAGAAAAGTTACAATTGAAGAACTACTTTGTAACTAACCTTCCTGAAAAATGCAGGACGGTAGTTCTTTTTTTGGCTCCTTAGTATCAAGCTCCTTGACTGTTGAATTGTTTTCAGATTGTCAAAACAATATCGCCAGAATTCATGCACCAACCAAGAAGCTTTTTATGAAAGGCAGATATCCAAAAATTAAAAACAAAACCAAACTCATATTAGCTGGGATGACAAAAAAGTAATAACTGGCTTATGGCACCTCCATGCCCCTAGCAGTTAAAAGTGCATCAAAACAACATTAATGTTTGATCCTAAAGCCCAGATCAGTTGAGCTGTTAAGATTTGAATTTACAGGCCACCAGTAAGCAGGTGGTCAATAAGCTGATGCTATTAAAACGTGTCACCACATGCAAAATTCTAAAGGAAGAATCCATGATAAACATATAAGCAAGCGCATACAACACATTTCTAGTACAGATATAATTACAACTTATGATCCATTATTAAGTGAAAAACATCTTACTTAAGAGTTATAAGCAAGAAATATAAAGGTACAGTATTGGTCTATTATTTTGAGATGATAGGTATAATTTGAAATGCTATTTCTAACATAAGCAACATCCTAATATTTTGATAACTGCATTGTGTAAATTTTATTAAATGTTTATCATATATATATTTACATATATCACACTTGCATAAGTACGTTAACTTTATAAAGTAAAAAATGTTTTGTATCTGTTGTCATCTGCTTCTAAGAGATCAACCCGCTCAAGCAACTTGAAGAGACCATCTACATGAATTCTAGCAGCAATAGCTGACTACCTACAAAAATGCCACAGCTGCATCTACAAAAAAAGTACAAAATGCAAGAAGTACTACAGCTGACTTCATTTCTGACATAGCATGACATAACCATGATCCTGCTTAGTCCTCAAATCTCAGTATTTTAGAAGGCCCATATGGCTGGTCTTTTAAGGAGTGTCGAGTGGATAAACTTTATTGTACAGATTAATCTTAATTATGACTGAAAACATACCTTGAAATTGTCACTAAAGTTCACTTGGATTGCAGGACTGACACACATAATCACAACTACTCTCCTGTTATGGTCAGTGAAGTTTTAAAGACTGCACTTTTTAGCAGTACCTTCTCACTTTAACACAAGAATATAAACTGCATATAGAATAAGCATTGAGAACAACAGAAAGGCAGTCATGAAAGAGGCAGTACGAACAACATTTACAGTACTGCAGTTGTTAAGAGAAATAAATAAAAATAAGGAAAGAAAAATGGCATATATATTCAATAGTTCAATTGTTATATCCTCATTTCGTCAAATTATATTCCAAAACATCACTCTATTTAATATCCCCAGTTATAATTTGCAAATAACTAAAAATGTGACAATTTACACCTAAATTCCCCAATACCAAAAGTATCAACCACAGATATTTAACACCTTGTGTATGCAATAAACCAGATAAGATATAACCAACTTATTGAAATCAGGAAACATAAAAGAACCTGGAAAACTGGAACGCCAGAGAAGCCATCATCAGGAAAACCAGCCTTTTCTCTTTCCTACACGAAAGAAGGGCAGCATTCAGAATTAGTTTATAATGTATTGTCCATATACAGGCAATTAATAAATTATGTTGGGAGGTTTATCAGGTAGGAACTGGGAGGATGCGTGTTGTTTAAGGGATGTGAATGGTACCCACAAAGAAAAACAGACAAAAGAATGATACAATTTTCAGGAGATTTGAGAATGTCAATGCAGGGCAGCAATAAAATATCATCAAAGGTAGGATTTTCGGATCATGATGGGGCTTAAACAAGACTCAAATGCAACTGAAATAAAAAAATTAAAAAAAAATAACAAAACCGAGTATGGAAAGTAGAAGATAAGAAGAAGATGAGTCTCCAGATGTTGCACCTAGATTTTCTTGTAGAATAGTGTTGCATACACAATAACATAAGCAAAACTGGTATATTAATATTCTCATAACTACTATCTTTAATTTACAGAAGTAAATCTATAAGCTTTTTAGTAATCTTAACCCTAAAAGCATCTACAATAGAATGTGAATTGCTAAAGTTAACTTGCCACATAAGCAAATATAGACATTGTTTTGATAAAATATTCTCCAATGGTAATTTCTAGAATGAATGTCGAACTGACGTGGCCTAGACATTGTTAAGGTGAATATCTATTTCTAGAGACTATGTCAGACATTGTCAAATTTTCTACGGAGGAAATTTTTTCTAAAAAAACAAATTTGTTCAAAAACTAAAAATACTTAACAAAATATATAATTAATTAATAACTATAAATAGCATTAGTGTATACGGAGAATAATTTTTTAACTGATTATGCATTTATGCCACCTAGATTTAAACAATATCCATTTTTATGTCACATAAACAATAATCTACATTCTCCATTGGATATGCTCTAAGCCCACAACTGCATAGGATGAAAATTTTTCAAGTGTATGAGAAAAAGTAGAATTGCGAATTACACAATAAACTTCTAAACACAAGGGCAAGACAATTCAGTTCTCCGCATCCACATTTCTTCCAAATTCTATTCTATATACATTCTCCAGAAACTTATCCTTTCATGAAGGTCCATTGAAAGGTTTAGAAAGGAGATAAGTGAGAATTTACTTTAATTTAAATTCACATTGTAAGCACCACTTTTACAGACATTAGAAAAGAAAAAAGGCCTATCTATCTAAAAATCTTTTTCATAACCTACATTAGAATGGGATTCAAATCCTATTTATCATGTCAAAGCACACTGTTATGTAACAAATTTCTCACCTTAAGCGCATGTTTCACTTGAGAAGACTCGGGAATGAACCTGAAGGCTACCCCATCAACCTTAAGCTCAAAAACCTGCAAAATCTAAAACCCTTTAGCTTCCACCATTTTTAAAAAACCTTTCCTTTCCACCTAACAATAAAAAATAAAATAAAATACAAAAATTAATAACAATCCCATTCCACGTTCACAGCCCACACCTTATTCAAAGCAACAGCCACAACTCTAGACCCATTTCGCATTTTGGGGTCCATAATTCTAATCTGCTCAAGCAGTGTCTCTGCGTCTTCTTTCTTGAAACAAAACAACCCAAGAGACTTCCCAGTCGAAGAACCTGAAACCAACACAAATTCCTCCGCAGCATTGCTCAGCGCGTAAACGGGAACGCCTGACAGACGCTCTTCAATGACCTCAGTCGACATGGGAAATCCCGAAGCACTGCTTCGGGAACTGACCTCGGCGGGAAACTGTGCTTTGTTGTCCCCGGCAATCCGAGCCCAAGCTTGGTTTTTCGCAGAAGAAGAAGAACCCAAGTCGAAGCGCGAAATTCCTGCATCGAAAGCATGCTTTGCGTGGCTTTGGAGGTTGGAGAAGGTGGATTGGAAGTGGGTTTTGAGGGAAGAGGGATTGGGGTTGAAGATATGGTGGAAGAGACCAGAGCAGTGGTGCTGAAGGTTTGCGAAGGCTTGTTGGAAGTTGAGTTGGGTTTGATCTTGTGTGGGTGGTGAGAAAAATTTTGGGCTATTGGGTTTTCCGAAGTTCATTTCTCTAGAGAGCAAAGGGCTGAGAAACTGTGTGTTGCTGTGAGAGGTGGTGAGTGAAGGTTTTGGGTTTTTGAAACGATGGCCGTCCGGAGAAGAAAATAGGGGATTGACCGATTGGGAGGGTTTACAAATTTATATATTTTTTATTTTTTATTTATGTACATTTTAAAATGAATAATAATAAATATTTCTTTAGGTTTAATATTGTAATAACTTATTCTTCTAAATATAATTAATGCTAAGCGCCAAATTATTACTAACAGTATTTTTAATAAGCTTTTTAAAAATTTTATATTCTGAATTATAAANAAGCATTGAGAACAACAGAAAGGCAGTCATGAAAGAGGCAGTACGAACAACATTTACAGTACTGCAGTTGTTAAGAGAAATAAATAAAAATAAGGAAAGAAAAATGGCATATATATTCAATAGTTCAATTGTTATATCCTCATTTCGTCAAATTATATTCCAAAACATCACTCTATTTAATATCCCCAGTTATAATTTGCAAATAACTAAAAATGTGACAATTTACACCTAAATTCCCCAATACCAAAAGTATCAACCACAGATATTTAACACCTTGTGTATGCAATAAACCAGATAAGATATAACCAACTTATTGAAATCAGGAAACATAAAAGAACCTGGAAAACTGGAACGCCAGAGAAGCCATCATCAGGAAAACCAGCCTTTTCTCTTTCCTACACGAAAGAAGGGCAGCATTCAGAATTAGTTTATAATGTATTGTCCATATACAGGCAATTAATAAATTATGTTGGGAGGTTTATCAGGTAGGAACTGGGAGGATGCGTGTTGTTTAAGGGATGTGAATGGTACCCACAAAGAAAAACAGACAAAAGAATGATACAATTTTCAGGAGATTTGAGAATGTCAATGCAGGGCAGCAATAAAATATCATCAAAGGTAGGATTTTCGGATCATGATGGGGCTTAAACAAGACTCAAATGCAACTGAAATAAAAAAATTAAAAAAAAATAACAAAACCGAGTATGGAAAGTAGAAGATAAGAAGAAGATGAGTCTCCAGATGTTGCACCTAGATTTTCTTGTAGAATAGTGTTGCATACACAATAACATAAGCAAAACTGGTATATTAATATTCTCATAACTACTATCTTTAATTTACAGAAGTAAATCTATAAGCTTTTTAGTAATCTTAACCCTAAAAGCATCTACAATAGAATGTGAATTGCTAAAGTTAACTTGCCACATAAGCAAATATAGACATTGTTTTGATAAAATATTCTCCAATGGTAATTTCTAGAATGAATGTCGAACTGACGTGGCCTAGACATTGTTAAGGTGAATATCTATTTCTAGAGACTATGTCAGACATTGTCAAATTTTCTACGGAGGAAATTTTTTCTAAAAAAACAAATTTGTTCAAAAACTAAAAATACTTAACAAAATATATAATTAATTAATAACTATAAATAGCATTAGTGTATACGGAGAATAATTTTTTAACTGATTATGCATTTATGCCACCTAGATTTAAACAATATCCATTTTTATGTCACATAAACAATAATCTACATTCTCCATTGGATATGCTCTAAGCCCACAACTGCATAGGATGAAAATTTTTCAAGTGTATGAGAAAAAGTAGAATTGCGAATTACACAATAAACTTCTAAACACAAGGGCAAGACAATTCAGTTCTCCGCATCCACATTTCTTCCAAATTCTATTCTATATACATTCTCCAGAAACTTATCCTTTCATGAAGGTCCATTGAAAGGTTTAGAAAGGAGATAAGTGAGAATTTACTTTAATTTAAATTCACATTGTAAGCACCACTTTTACAGACATTAGAAAAGAAAAAAGGCCTATCTATCTAAAAATCTTTTTCATAACCTACATTAGAATGGGATTCAAATCCNTAGAGATTTTAAATAGCCAATTGGAGATGCTCTAACAATTTTATTTATTTATTTTTGGTGAAATGTTTACTAACAACTTAAAGAAAGGAAAAGTGAGCTTTGATGAATAAATTATTGTCCGTATTACTATATCATTTAATGAAAGAATTTGATAAATAATTTGGTGTTGATAACATTATTCATAACATATTTAATCAACTTTAAAACCTCTTAATTGTCACCATTAAAATAAATGAAAACTCAAAATAAGTAATTTATTGAAAAAATTTGTTTTAGAAAATTTTTATTGATAGACATAAACAAAGATTTATAAATGAACACAGTAAAAAAACTTTTAATACTAAAGTATAGGGTAAATTTCAAAATATTTCTCATTATTTTCTTATTCTTATTTAATGGAGTTGTCTATAAAATTAATTTTCTTGTATTGCCCTCGCTAGCTATTATATAAATTAACGTACTTTTGTAAACAACATTTAAAATTTTCATTTATTTAGTTGGAATTTTCACAGAGTTTATTTATAGGCCTGACAACGTGTCGTGTTGAACCGTATTCGTGTCGTGTCAAATTTTGTTCACCCGAATCCAACCCGTTAAGTTTTCGTGTTGAATCGTGTTCGTGTCGTATCGTGTCGTATTCGTGTCGTGTTTTATTCGTGTTTACTAGATATATACATGAATGTTTTATTTTTTTTATTTAAATTAATATATATTGTCAAATGATAAATTATTATCAATTCGTGTCTATTAAGCCTAAATACATATTCAAATGATATGCTAAACATCTTAAAAAATATATATTAACATACTAAAATTCAACATAAATAATAACTATGAAATTAAAATATGTAAAATATTACGAATTAAAGTTATATTAAATATTTATCTTGACTAAAAAATAAAATATGCATTTCAATTATAAATTTAAAAATATTCCAAAAATTATAAAACAAACTAAAATTAATTTAAAAATATTCAAAATATTATAAACCAAACTGAAATTGCACATCCAATATAAGTAATAAAATCTAAAATAAAATATAAATATATAAATAGATATAAAAATTGTCATTTTCTAATGAAATAAAATATAAATTTTATATGTTTCTAAAACTAAAAAAAAAAATAATGTAAAAAGTTAACTATAAAAAAATAATTAAATTAATATTTTTTTTATCGTGTCTTATCGTGTTAATGTGTTCCAATTCGTTTTTTTATCGTGTCTTATCGTGTGACACTGATATCAATCCGATCCGATATCACAAAACCAAATCCGTAAATTATTGTATTGTTTCGTATTGTGTAGCATTTTGTCACGTTTAAATTCAATATTTTCTATCAGCTTGCAAAAAATAAATGGGCTTCATGGTCCAAACATACTTCTCTAATAAAATTCTCAATCCAAGTGGAATTAAGTAGTTTTAACTGTTCACAGAGGGATGCTATAAACTTCAATAGTCAGGGGTTAATTAGGTAAATAATCTTTTAAAATTGGCACCTCAATAAGTGTCAACATAAAATGGAAACTGTGCTTTCCAACACAACTAAATCGATATACGAGAATGGAGGGATTAAACTTTTGAGTTTTGCTCCTTTCCAAAATAATAAAAGATAATAATCATCTTTTTAATTATCTAAAGCCCATACCTCCTGATCTCTTTAGTTTATACAAGTTGTCCTTACTAGCTAGTGAACTGAATATCATTTCTTTCACCAAACTTGGATCACTAATACTTGAGCATAAACTCTTTTATTTTTTTTGCTTTAACAATACTCGATGATCATTGCAACCATAAAAAAATAAAAAATAAAAAATAAAAAACAAAATTACTTGAAGATCATTGTATACTTTTTTAGGCAACCAAAACCGCTCAAAGCCGTTTTAAATTATTCTTTTGTGCTTTTTGATAGTACTTATCTTTTTCTTTTTTCAATCTTCCACCAAACTTTTTTCTTTTTTAATAAATAAACTAACTAGCTCCTCCCAATCATACATCATGTATTATTCACTTGCAGAATGCGGTGATACTTCTACAGTTCTACTATCTCTCTCGGCTTGAGAAATAAAATTTTATTATATGATACAACCGATTCTATGATGTTAATTTTGATGCCCCAATGCAGTTTTAGAATTTCACTACCTTCTTACATTAATTGGGTTTTGCTTTTACATCTTTAAAAGCTGTAAACTGGAATAAAGGAAATAAAATAAAAAAGAAAAAGGGAAATATTATATACCTTGAGTAGAGTGTGAGTAATCCAATGCTTTAATTCTCTCTTTTTTTATTCATTCAATTCATCATTGGCTTAAATGGTTTTTAGATCTACCTATTTTATATATTAACCAGATTAAGCTATTCCAACAATAAATATAATCATAAAAATGAACTATTTCATATAATTCCCATGCTTCTAATATATTTTTTTAAATAAAAATAAAAATATTTCATGTACAGATATGTAACATATTAATGTCTTTATAAACACTTGAATCTATATCTATAATTATATTTGCTTTGCTATATCATTATTACAAAATTGATTCTACAATCAACTACCTAATATGGCAATTTTAATAAAATTTTAACGATCAATAATTTATCAAAATTTATTTTAATCTTATTTTTCTTATATTTCTACTGTCATCCTCTGTACTTTTATTTTTATTTTTTTCCAGTCTAATTCCCAAACTTAAAAGGTTATTTTTTTATTTTTATTTTTTGGCAGCTGAAAAAATCATAGTGGAAAATCGTTGCCGAAAATCGAAGTAGAAAATCGTTGGTCAATAGTTGGTCATATTGACAAAATAAAGCAGAGAGAAAGAAAATAAATTACGTAGGAAAAGAAAGTAGACGAAAAGACAGAGAAGGATAAATATTGTTTTTTTTTAAAACAAATAATTTTAATTTTAATTGATCAAATCGGGTCCTCGGGCATCGGGCCTGTTCAGATGTTCCCGATCCTTGGCTACGTTCAAGCGCTTCAGGGCTTCTATCATGTTCGGACGATTCCGAGCTTCAAATTTTTTTTTTGGGTAAAAGAGCTTCGATTTTGTTGGTGAATACCAAATTGATGGTTCACATGATTTTTTTATTGCATTAATTTTTTATTATTCATTGTTTTTGTTTTCAAAAATTGTTTAAAAATAGGGTCAAACGCCTTATAAGGTTTTAGAGAATTGTTTTATGTTTCTTAAAACAGTTTTTTCTTGAAAAAAAAAAAAGTTGGCCAAACATATCCTTAAAAACTCTTTTAAATTCCATCTAATTCACAATCGAAAACATAATTTAGACTTTGGACAAAGAAAGCAAATATAAATACTTTTCAAGAGCCCATATATATGAACAATTTAATTAATTTTTTTTAAATTCAATTAATCTTAATAATTGAGAAAATAATTGTTTAATTTAGTATTTTTTTGAATTATTCTACATACGAATGACCAGCTATATATAAACTTTCCATCGCAAAATTTGTTAAAAAAACTAGGACGTATAGTTATATTTAGCATTAATTTTTTTGAAAAAAAAGTGAGACAAAAAGCACATAGTTTATTGAGACCGATACAAATCATTAAATGTTCTAAAATACTAGTCAAATAATATTTCAGAAAAACTAAAATATTCAATCAAAGAAAAAAAATTTAACTTTATTTTTATTTCCTCTTTCTTGTTCCACATAAAAGATGAAGATTGATAATCAAGTTATAAAGAATATATGAGATAAGCCTACAATTTTATAATTTTACTCATTTTCAACACAAAATTTAAAATTATAGTCTAATTTTTTATTTTTCTTTTGTATATAAAAAACTACTTTAAATATTGAAAAAAAAATTCACACATACAGTTTAGTAGCAAAATCAGTGTTTGGTGGAACAATAATTTTTTTTGAATTTTTCACTTTTAATATTTTAAAAAATAAATATGATTGTTTAAGAGAAATATTAAAAAAATTATTTAAAGTTGGTTAACTTTAGAAATGTGCCAAAATCCAAGTGTCTATTATTTAATTATTGTTATATTGTCCTCGTATCACATCTCTGTCGGCTTGGGGTAGCCGGAGCTTTAACTTCTGGGGATGATCCGGTCTTTTTGAAAACAACATGCAAAAAAAAGAAAAAAGAAAAAAGGCACAACCAAGGCCAATAAATGTGACGCAATGCATTTTATAAGTTTTTAAATGAAAATTGTAAATGAAAATATTCAACTAAAATTTTACTTTAATTCTCAAAATTTAATTAAATTTTTACAAATTTTATATAATATTAATAAAATTTGAATCCATAAATTATTATAAAACCAATAACTCTTTTAAATATATTAAAATTAAAAATTGAGAACAATCCACAAACTCTTAATAAAGGATTGGACACTAGTTCCGTAGAATGTCGCTTGCGTGCTTATGGGTTTTGTTCGAATACGGTTTGATTTATTGGGTCAAACTGCTTTTTCGCTGGTCGTGTTATTTTGGTTATGTCACCTAGAGGTGATGAAGCTACTTTGGAAATTGGAAAAATATAGATGTTGGCCGTGGTGCACGGTTCGTCAATGGGAATTGGGACCAAATTATGCGATTTGAAGGGTTTTTCTACTATGTAAATTTGAGTGCATGCAACATTTTAAGATCTTGCAGTTGCTCTTGTTTGTTTGGGACTCTTTTGCCCTTTATTTTTTAGGGGTTTTATTCTTTTTCAATTTAGAATTAAAAATTTAGTCTATTTACCTATCTAACATGGGGAACAATGTTACCCCAAAAAAAAAGAAAAAGAAAAGAATGTATGCTTTTTTTCTTTATGCATTTTTGTTGTTCAATATCAATATTTTCAGTGTTTAAAAATTCAAGTATCCATAAACAGGGAAAGAACCACCGACCCCCACCCTCTCTCGGTTATTTTTATTTTTTGTTTTTACTTTTTTACCGTTTTATAATCTTTATAAAAAACTAATAAAAATAGTAATGAGAAAGGTATTTACCAAACTAATAAAATAAAATAAAATAAACAACTATGCAAACTAATTATATTTAAAGCTTCAATTCAAACATTAGTTTTTTTTTTTTTAAATAGAATGAGTTTTCTATCTTAATTCAATTCATCATAGTTTAAATTAATAATTTATGTTATTTTGATAAGTAAGATATATAAACCATGTATTGTACCGAGTTTTAGTTAATAGTTATCAAATTATTAAATTTTATTTATTTGTGACTAAAATTTTGATTTTTCTTATATTTAATATATTAGATGCTGCTTAAGTTAACATATCTCACAAAAATAATTTGTTAGAATAATCCCAATACTCTTTTGTTAAAATGTTAGCATTAGTCAAATTTACTTTACATGTTTGTCTAATATTATAATGTAATTTTAAAAAAAAAATTATACATTACTCCCATACTATATCTAACATTAGACTTTTATCGTTTTTTTTCTANAAAATAAACATTATTTCCCCCCAATTTAATTTAATTTAATTTTTTTCCCTCGTTCTACCCTTGTACATAAGGATAAAAGAAAAATAAGCAGAGAATCCAGGACATTATCATGTGTTTTAACCTTAACCTCTTTATTAGGTAGCAACAAAGCACAAATCATAATTTTTTTACCAAAAATTCCATTACAATCGGAATCCTCATCCATATTAGGACTTATGGTTTCACTGACAAAAATCTAAAATGAGGATTTTAGTGGAAGTGAAACTAAAAATATAGCCCTACATTGAAACTAAGCTTAAAAATGAAATACTTAGTTGAAAATGCAATGGTTTAGTTTACAATAAAATAACAAATATGGGTTAAAAATAGTTAACTCGAACTTTTATTGTTTCAATTTTATTAAAACCCATGGTTATTTAATTCTATTTTCCAAAATTTATAGTGTTAGTTGATATCCAACAATCAATTTAGGGACCAAACTGTAAATATATGAAAAATTAAGAGGAGACAAAAATGCAAAAAAGAAAAAGGAAAAAAACCTTTTAAATGATACTTGGATTTTGGAGTTTGCACAAAGTTTCTCCACGTACAACATTGCAATGCATTGTCCTCTCCTCCTAGGCTTCATAGCATAGACCATAATGCAGAGGATGAGAAGCGGTGCAATTGATCGGTAGCGTTGGTTGAAAAGACAGTCTCTCTCTCTCTCTCTCTTCCATACAGTGTCCGTACAATAACACTCTGAATAGAGAGATTTTCTAGACTTGGAAAAGACTTCGCTAGTTTCGGTGTTTGGTCGGCTTTCTTTCGCATTTATTTTGGGATTTCCACTCTGTTCCCTAAGATATGGATAAACAAGATCATAGAAAAACCAATATATTATCAGGTTTGGCTCATGGGTTTTCTTAGATTTTTTCTTTAGTATGTTTTTTAGGAAAATGGTTTCTGGGTTCTAGAGATCTTTTATTAGATTATCTTTGGTTTATTTTTATTTTTTTTATTTTTCTTTCCTATTCTCTCATTGCAAAGCATAATCTTGGCTTTTGTTTGTATCTGGGTTTTATACAGGTTTTTATTTATTTATTTTCATTTTTGTTATTTTTTTTGTTTTTGTTTTGTTTTTTTTTTTTTTTTTGGGTTTGGAGATTTTGTAATTTTTTCCCCCTCTTCTAATTGATTTATGAATTCTTGGTGTTTGCGTTGGAATTTTTGTTGCAGGCCATGAGAGCCCTTCAATCCATGTATGTCGCAAATGTGGATGGCCCTTTCCAAACCCACACCCAAGTGCAAGGCTTAGAAGGGGACACAAGAGGATCTGTGGAACTATTGAAGGCTACAAGTTGGTTGACTCGGAGGAAAATGCCCTTTCAAATCATTCTTCTGATGAGCATCTTTCTGATGAAGATCAAAAGAGTCACAGTGAGATTTTTTGTTCTTTTATGTGATTCTTTTTTTTTTTTAAATAATTTTTTGCTTTATACCTTGTTCTGTTTGGTTGCTGAGAAAATATTGAAAATAAAGTAGATGTGAATGTTCTACCTCAAAATTCGTCTTTAAGTGCGGACATTACATTGCTGAGTTTGGTTGATGGTAAATTTTTTTGGGAAGGAAAAAGCTATATGTAACTTATGGTTTTAACTGGTCTCGCTTTATTGGTTTTGTTGACACTGAAATGGGTGTTTTTTTTTTTTTTTTCATAAATCTTTTTATACAAAATTTTAATGTGTTCATATTTGGAATTTGGGTGTGTAAGGTCCGAAATTCTTTGAAGCAATCGAGAAGCCTAGTGGTAGAACCGAGGAAATATCAAATAGAGTTGAAGATGATGTGTTTTCGGATGCTGCTGCAGAATTTACAGACAGCGGATCTGGCGTGGGGACCGGACAACAACTTCGTAATGCTCAAGAACCTCTAAATGATGACGAAAATATTCTTAAGAATGAGACAAATTCAATTAAGAATGATCCAATTGCTGGTAAGCTTTAAATGGATGGACAATCAAGTTTTGTCAGCTTTTTATTCTTGTTCTTGTACATTGTCAATATTTTTTTAAGTGCAACATCTGATTATGTTTAGAAAAATTTGCATTTTCTATATAATTTATTTCTTACAGGAATTTAAAATGTCAAAGAAATGAGTTGGAATTAAACTGTTTATCCTCCAAATGAAATTGGAAATGCATAAGAATAGGTTTGAATTTTAGTCAGAAAAATTGATGAATTTGGGACTTTAACAAAGTTTACCTGTATCTCTTCCATGATAGTTTATCATTTCTTCCTCCACTTTTTTTTTTCCTCCGGAATACTTAAGCTGTTAGGATTTGTTAAATATCCCTTTTAACATTTGAAGTAATTAGCTACATTTTTACTTTCAGATAACGTTGTATTCTATAGAAGAATTGAATACACAACTAAGATTAAATATTCTGCATTCATTTCATAGAAATACCCACCTAAGATTTTGCTGTGTCAAAATTATTCTCAGTAAAGCTCTCTCTCTTTAGTTTCAAAGCAAAGTTGTAGGAACATATCTTATTATTTGTTACAGAGATCATGTATTGATAATTTCACACTTCAGGAGCAATGGTAAAAGTTTTAAGCTGTGAACTTACTTGAGCGTAGCCATTTAATAAAAAAGTGCTGAAGGGTATCACTGTATACAGATTTTAGCTACTGGAACCCTTTTAGATTAGACCAACATGGGATAGTAATTTTATTTTCATATCAAATAATTTAATTATTTCTTTTTTGTCAGATAAGTTTGGAAGATTAGGTGAATAAACAATTCAAATTCTAGTTGAGAAGAAATGTAGTACATAATTTTTTTTTCCAATGTTCAGGTCTTTACCTAGACAAGAAACCCACTAATTGTTATATTTCTTCAACATATGTAATCTTTAGCTAGTATATCTGTTATGAGTATGTAAAAGGTATGATACAAGAATCATATCACATGATAATTCACTGCTTTAGTAATTAATAGTTGAATGTATCATAATACGTCAGATATAGCTATTATGACAAAGTGGAGTTCTGGTGATTGATATTTTTGGTTGGCATATGCTCTTGTTTTTATGTCTCTTCTTTTACATTTTATTGATAGAGCAATTATGTTGCTGTTAATGTGCAGAAACCAGCATACCTCTAAGCAATGCAACTGACAACTGTCCTGAAACTCCAGGGGTTGCTAGTAATCAATTAAGGACTGAGCCGGAGTTTCAAGAACCTCCATCAAGCTTTACGTTCACTACTACGAGTTCTGTTGTAGATTCAATAACTGGAGGTTCACCTCCGCTGCTTCTTGGTGGTAAAAATAGATTAATGGATAATTTGCATCCCTTCAAATCTGAAATTCAAAAGGAGGCATTGGAAGAGAATGATAATGCCACTAATGATGTTGCCAATATATTTTTAGTATCTGTTGGACAGGTGTCTGATCTGAATGAAAGGAAGGAGACTGATGATTTTGGTAGTAATTTACCAGATGAAATGATCTCACCTAAAATAGCTGATGAAACAGCTGAGGCAGTGGATAAATTTGAAGAGCCAGTCAAAAGAAATTCAGAACCATTGGCAGCTGTGCCAGCTATGCCAGCTTATAGTGTCGTCCAATCTCAGAAGGAGCATATTGAAGGTTTTCCAGGGGCTACTAGTAATCAATTGAGGACTGAGCTGGAGTTTCAAGAACCTCCATCAACTTTTACATTCAGCACTACAAGTTCTGTTTCAGATTCAATAAGTGAAGATTCATCCCCTCTGCTTCTTGGTGATAAAAATGGATTAACAGATGACTTATATCCCCTCAAATACGAAATTCAAAAGGAGGCCTCGGATGAGAATGAGAAGGCAAATGCCGCTACTGATGTTGCCACTGGGTCTTTAATATCTGTTGGACAGGAGAATGATCTGAATGAGAGGAAAGAGACTGATTTGGGTAGTAATATACCAGATGAAATGATCTCACCTAGTAAAATAGCTGATGAAACAACTGAGGCAGTGGATAAATTAGAAGAGACAGTTACAATAACTTCAGAATCATTGCCAGCTCTGCCACCTGATAGTGTCATCCAATCGCAGGAAGAGCATATTGAAGGATTTCAAGTGAAGATTCCCCAAACTGACCTTCCTCTTCAAGTTGAGTCTGTTAAACATGGGAATGCTTCCGTTGATATTGTTGAAACTATGGTGGATTCTACAGAGGAAATAAAATTTGTAAATTCTGGTGATTTGATTGAAACTGGCAACAGGAAGGAAGAAGGGAATGAGAATTTTCATGTGCTCTCTGTGCCTGATGACATACATGTAGTAGACCAGCCTGAGATCATGATTGAAGATTTCAAGGACCATCATGGTGTGAAATTATATCAATCTGCGACCTTAGAATCATGTGAGCCGATTATGGACAATGGAGAGTCTGTTGAGGGTCCTGTTTCTGAGGCAACTTTTCTTGATTTGGAGTCTAGTCAATTAAGTGAAGGTGATGTGGTTTTGGAAGATAACACTCAACCAGATCAGGAGAGCAGCATTCCAGTGGTTAGAGAAGTTGCTCTTGAAGAGGAAGCCAATTCATCTCAGATCAATATCAAGATTAGTGAAAACCAAAGACTAGATGATATTGTAACCCCTGATCATGCTGTGGTGGCTCAGATAGATAAGAGCTTTTCATTTGGCATTCCTGAACTAGAATCTTATGATAACAAAGGAACTAAAGAGCATAACCATACGGACTCAAAAAGTACTCCTGAATCTAATCTATCTGAAATCCAAGTTAATCCTGCTACCGATTTACAGGAAGGAGATGGCTACGAGACTAAGGTTGAAAGCAGAAAAGATGACATAACTAGAGATTTTGGCAATGATGTTGCGGAGCATGTGAAAGCTGAAACTGGAGATGACAACAGTAGCAGATTTAAAGAGTATAACTTACAGGAAGGACATGAAACTGGTAATAATGGGAATGGAGAAATTGAGATGAATGATAAGATTGGAGATGTTGGTTACGATGCTGTCGTTCATGTGAATGATCAGAATAGAAATTATATGGACAGTGAACCCAAGGATGAGACAGAGAACCCTATCATTAGTCCTGAGTCTGATAGGAAGATTTCTGAACTTCAAGATAATCCAGCAACTAACTTATCTGAAGGTGATGATGCCAACGACTGTGAGAAGGGTATAATTGAGAAGTTTGTTAAAGATGAAAGTCAAAGTAGGGATGGACATGCAGAGGAAAATCTATTAGAAAAGCAAACAACCCTCACTATATCTGCTAGCAATCTTCTGAAATCCCAAACTGTAGTAGAAGATGTAGCAGATGAGTCTATGGAAAAGTTACCGGAAATTGGGTATACAGATAAGAGTAGTGCTTCAGATTCTAGCAAAGTAGTTACTGACACAGTTTTTGGTACTCAGCTAGTTTCAGATACCCAGATAGGAATATTAGAACATAACGTAGATGACAAAGAGCAGGAAGATGTTGTAGTCAGTAGTGTTGCTGTATCAGATAGTGGTTTAGATGCCATGCCATTACAAAATACTTTGGAAAGCCACGTAATCAAAGAGCAAGATCTTTCTTCCTTAGGTGCTGATTCTTCCATTCAAGATAACCATGCCAGAGATTTTAGCGGGGCTACTTCTGGGCTTAGTTCTCAACCTTTGAAAGAGGATAGACAACAGGTAGGTCCATCTGCAGTTGATGTTTCAGTTGACTCGAGTAGCCAAACTGATAGTCTTGAAGGCCACTGGGGATCTGTTTCAGGTATTCAAACTTCTCTTTCACATAACATTATAAAAATTTACTGTTCCATGCATTGCTTAGTGTATTTTTGTTCAGGAAATGTGGTTAGCAGTGAACATAGTTTTTGCATTTATGTGCATGAAATATGGTAATACACATTAAACTTGTTGGTATACTTTAATAAGCTCTTCATGGTAGAGAGTCGTTCTGTTTTTTGTTTTATCATCTTGATTTATTTATTTTATGTTTTTTGTTTTATCATCTTTATTTTATTTTTTTATTTTTTTGATGATGTTTTTATCATCTTTAATTGGTTTCAAATGGCGATCATTTTAGGATATCAGTGTCCAGTTAGCAAGTTCAGTATACTCCTTTTCACAATACTACTTTAATGTTTTATGAAACTGACTTATATTTGCTGCATGGGACAGTGCTTTCTACTCAGTCAGATGCACAAGCTATTATCGACGCAGAAGCTTTACCACCAGCAGGTTCTCAAGGAACAAGAGGAGAGATCCACTCAAAGCAACCAAAAGCTGCATCTGGCAGAGAGCATCCTGACAAGTCAGAAATGTTTGAGCCACCTTCTTTCATGACATTAGTTGAATCTGGAGGTGGGAGAGATGAAAAAGCCACTGATTCTGAAATCCAGACAGTTCAGAATCCACAGCAGTCAAACTCTTCGCCATTGCAAGCTGGGTGGTTTCCTTCTCTTACTCATGTCGTGAATGAATCACAGGGAAGAAAGAAGAATGAAGAGATAATTGCCAAGGTGACAAACTGGAGCACTGGGAAGCAACACACTCCTTTGAAAAACCTTTTGAATGAGGCCTCTCTAGAACGCAAACCCAGATCGCCGACTCCCAAAGAAAATCAGAAAGGTGACAAAGCAGCAAAGGATAGTGTTCCAGTAGCTAAAACAGGGAACTCCATTCTGGATCCTCTATCACCTGCAAGCAAGATTGCTAGTCAAGAGGCTGGAAAAGAATGGGACTCACCGGCAAGGTATCTATCAGACATCAATATGGAAAAGAGGAAAGAGAAGAGGAAACCATACTGGGTACAATTTGTATGCTGTTCATCTGTGAACTAGAATAACGACTTTCTCCTTTATGAAAATATTGAGACGTGGACAATGCTTCAGTAAATCATTCTTCTGAAGTTTTGTGATGGTGAAATTAGGGCTATGATGATGCGAATCTAGTCTTCGCTGTCACGTTGTGATAGTTGTCATTTTAGCACTTCTATAAAATACAGGTACTTAAATGTTTCATTAATTTGTTAGTCACATGGTATATCAGAGTATTCGGGTGTATGTTATGGTAGCTAATGGTGGTGTTGTATTGCAGGATGTCTATCGTACAAATTTGCTAGGCGTATTAGTCATGTTCTCTTTTGTCTCACTTTAGCACTTCGATGCTGTTTCATATTGTTTTTTTGTTTTTTGGTCTGAGAATTTGAGTCCAATCTCTGTGTTGACTGCATAGACTAAAGTTTATGTAATATTTTGATCAGGGATATTTTTTAATGCATGCGAACCAGATTGATGCAAATTCATTATTTGCAAGTGGTTATGGGTTAGGCAGATTCCTTAGTATTCTCAATAATTACATATAGATAGGAACAATGGGTATGGAATTGGCAGTGATTTATTTCCTCTCATTTGGTATCTGTTATGTTTTTGGTTTATGCTTTAATTGATAGTCCGTCCGGCTTCGAACAAATAAAAAAAAAATTAACTGTTTATAAAATGAGATTTTTTTATTTTTTTATTTGCTATTATAGTGATTAAATTATTTGTTATTAATGTATGTGTAATCTTTCAAACAAAAATGAAAAATAAAATACCAAAAGCATTATCTTATCAAATCTATTATTAAATTTCTGACCGATATTATTAAATTACTCATCACAAAAGAAAAGCTACTGTATGTTATAATTTATATATGGCTCAAGTTATGCTGTGATTTTTCAAAATTTCTGTTGTTTCAGGATCACTATTTTCAGCATATTAACCTTGATCAATAGGAAAATTAGAATCAAATTACCTTCTTTTTTCCATTTGGAAGTAAAAGTTCCAAAAGATCATTGTGAATTAATGTTGTTGTATTTCTTCCTAAATTTGTTGTCTTAACTTTCTTTTCTCTAAATGATAATCACTTCTGATTCATCAAAATAATAATAATAACAATCATCCCTTCTATTGATTAAAACTAGTATTTTAATAAATTTGGAGCATATAACCAGTATGCATCAATAATATAATTTCTCACTCCAAAAGTTTTTGTTTTAGAATACAAATATTATTTTATATGTTAATAATTTATTTAAACATAATAAGCGTGAAATTTAGGCAGTAGTACTACGATTCTATAGAAATATTTGAATGGGGTCCTATTTTATCTTTTAGTCAAAGAACAAAATTTTCACACCGCTTAATTAACTCAAAGTTTGTCTTCCTTAACGTAATTGGATATATTTTCTAAATTTAATTTAATTGTGAAAGTAAAGTCAAACTTTAAAAAATTCAAGAAATTAAATGGCAATTAACCTTAAATAAATACAGTAAGGAATCTGTTTCGGTAAAAAAAGAAAGACATATATATGGGAGAAAGGGATAAATAAATAAATAACTTGTGGGTTATTTTTTTATTTTATTTTGGTAACTATTTCTGTTGTGGGGTTTTGTTTAAGAGAGAGATGCAAAGTTAATGAGACGTTTAACAAACTTTGGACCATGTTTTGGATTTAGATCATCTGCGGTCTCTAACACATAGAATCCTACTCTCCACAGCTGTTTCCAATTGTACACTGTGGAATCAAACGACTCAATAATCAGACGTACAGTCCAACAAAGCGTAAACTCCAAAAGCATAGAAATACCACATAACACGAGAAAACCATACAGTACCAATAGCTGGTCGACACGTTTCAAAATTCTATTCGCCATTATTTAAGGAATGAAAATCCGGCGTATTTTATACCATAGTACTATACCCTTCTTGGCTGCTTCTGTACCTTCCTCTCTCGGACTCTTTTTTATGTATATTTTTCTCTGTAAATCTACTTTCGATTCAAGGATCCAAATACAAACCTTTTTTTTTTTTCCTTTTTTTTTTTTA
>QANX01004578.1:6236-69480 GCA_003254975.1 Ochetophila trinervis
AATATTGAGATTGATTGCTTGAATATTAGGAAAGTTACTCATTCCTAATTGATTTCTGATTTGTTTTTTTTATTATTATTCCATATTTCCTACTTTCCCAATTTTATTTGTTTCTTACTCTCATAGTTTCTTATTTTTCTTACTTTCCTATTCTAAACATTTTTGTTTCCAATTCTCATAGTTTCTTATTTTCATACTTTTCTATTCTCATTGTGTTGATTTCATAGAGTAATTATTATTTGTTTCATTACTCTTTTGTCCTTTTTTTTTCTTTTGTGCCAATTTTGCTCTAGAATTGAACTTGCTTTTATTGTTAGGTTTTAATTTTGAAATTTGCTACTTTAGTTTTATATTTTTGTTTAAGATATTTGGTTCTGAAGTGCAACTTGGTGAACAAGACTTGAGTGGTAAAAGGCTTGAGTGGTGAGCATATAAAGGGTAAAAGCCAAATTTGAGTGAAACACGAGGGTTTACTATTTTTGAGTTAAACACGCAAGGGAGTGTGTAAGAATGTCTAAAAGAGACGGAAAGGGGGTTACTACTTCCGAAGAAGAGCAAGTGGCAATACCGGATCCAAAGCTCTTACGGCAATCTTTCGAGGGTGAGTATAGAAGGATGGAAGAGAGATTGACTTCTAGGATGGAAGAAACATTGAAATCTAGGATGGATGAGATGATGGAGCAAATGAGGGAGATGACCATGGCCATGTCCAATAATACTAGAAGGGAGGGAACACGACACATGAGACAAGAAGTGAATGTTTCCGATGAAGAAGAGTATGAAGTTCAAACGGTAAGGAGAAGACCTAGGAGAGAAGAGCCAAGAGGAGGAAGGGGTGACAACCTAAGTTCCATTAAGATGCACATTCCACCATTCAAGGGAAGAAGTGATGCTGGGGGGGGGGGGGGGNTATCTATAGGGGGGGGGGGTTACTAGCTTGTAAGACAACTTTGATTATTGATTATTGAGAATCTACTCTTGTTTTCAATAAGACTTGTGTGTTCCAAGAAAGGATAGTTCTTCTTCTACTTGTTGCATTTGAGAATTGATCTTCTTATCAAAGGTATTTACTTTGTGGCGAATTTCAATTTCATTCTTTGCCTTCTAATTAGTGTTGCTAGATACAATTGTTATCTAGAGGTGCTATAGGGCGGGTTTTTACCTAGGGTTTGTTCCATATCATCTTGTGTGTTGGGATTACAGTTTCTTTAAGCTTGAGGTTCCGTATCAAATCCCTTCAAGAGTTACCAACCAGCGAACGCAAATTAAGAGAAGTGAAACAATTACAGGGAAGAGAAGAGAAACTTAAAAAAGGTTCAGCAATATATACCAAATCAGTATGATAACTGGAACAAAAATGTCATAACGTGCAGCGAGTATTAGCATTACTAATACCCCGACAATTTCACAAGAAAAGATTCATGGAGCAGGTTTTGAAGAAGCCCTGGTGGCGGGCTTCGTTATTCCTTTAGTCAATTGCTCCTGTAATCGGCGCTGCATCTCCCCTTTAGGACGCTGACCACGACGAGTAAATTTCTAAAACCATTAGAAACCACATGTGAACAACAGGAACAATAGCTAAATGGTCCCTAACATTCTCACTCTTCCTCGAAGAAGGAGAAATAGAAGAAGTAGCCCGAAAGCTCTCCCTCTCCACACGTTCCTCCTCCTCTGCATTATCAACAAAAGATTTAATTGCAAGCGAGTCATCAATTCCATCAGTTGGAAAACCCAGAAAATCCTCCTAAGCAGCCGAACCACAACCTGCCCTTGCAAACCAGCATCTTCCAAATCTGAAAGAACGTCAAAAGGATTATCAAAGAAAAACTCATCCATATGCACGGTAGTGTCACCCATAGCCTTGTTAGCGTCCTTAATTCTCGAACTGGAGATAACACCACCACTTGAAATGACATGAACTTCAGACGTCGTGGCCCCATCAGTCAAAGCATCCCTTTAACTCCCAAATTAAGTTGAAGCATTCATAAACTCCTTGTTAACAATGTAAACAATAGGAGTAAGAGTTGAGGCCACAGGTTTAGGAACAAAAACTTTCTTTTCCGGAATAACCTATTACATAGGAGCCAGAACACTAGTAAGCTATTTTTCCACTAGACGACAAGTGGAAATAACATGTCCCACATTCTTGTATGCTGAACAAAATAATGGGAGCTTCTCATATTGAATTTCCACCTCATATTCCATTCCATCCTCATATAAACGAACAAATTAAATCAGGCAAAGGAGATGCTAAGTCAAAATCAATAAATCAACAAGAATACGAGCAAAGTGATCAAGATCCCAATCAATTGTTAAATTATCAAATTTGAGGGGAACACCAATCCCTCTAGCCGTATCGACAAGAATTTGAGGATATCAAAGTGCCCAATTCAAACTAAGAAGCCGAATCCATACTTTTGCATTAGTGGATTTATGCAAGGAGGGATTGAATTGAGATGGTTTATCATAAAGTAATTAACACATAAATAAATGTAAAAGTTGATTTTTTATTAATTTTGACCAAGTTTGAATTTTTATTAAAAAAAAAAGATATTTATAAAGGCTAAAATTTTGAATGGAATTGAATATTTTTACCAAATATATCAATATATATAATTTTTTATTTTTATTTTACAAGAAGCTATTCACATTTTAATAGAAATAACTATTTTGTAAACCAAATCTGTCCTTTAATTTGAGAAATTAGGGTTTTAATGTCTATACATCCCATGGTCTAATTTGATTTATTTTATAAATGTGGGTTTAAAAACCTCCAAGTGGATCATCAAGTTTTATGAAAATAAAACTTAACATGAAATTTTGCCAACCAATCCTATTTCCCTTTATTGGCCCCATGAGGTAGTACAATTCTCCTTTGTCATTCAGGATAAAATATAGATATATTGGTACGTACAAAAGCACATTGGACCGATTGGAGCCAATGGATTTTTTATTTCTCTACATTTTCATCAACAAAACCTTAACGGAAGTGTAGATTATTTTTTTTGGTGACAGTATCGGAAGTGTAGATTGGGATAAAGAAAGATTATAATGCATATATTATTATCTTCTTGGGACAGCTAAGATGAAAATGATTATTGATGATAATCACCAAAACGTGGATTCGATCAGGTCTGTGCTACTATCCCTTGTCCGATTTATGAAAATTAATAATAATAATAGTAAAGCACATATAATCCTGTGCATTAATCTTTGGCAAATTTTCTTTAAGAATAGATACTCTCTCCTTAAATTCATGTTATTTTCGTAAATAAATAAATAAATAAACAGAATGGAGTTGTCTCACCTTTATTTTGTTGTACACATATAATACGAACAATTATATAGTAAATTAGAATTAACAAGAAAAAAAAAATATTTACTTTTCTTTTACTTGTTATGATCAGTATTGAGCAACCCCATCTAAAGTAAGCATAGATGGCCGTTGAAACCTGCAAGCTTTGCAAAGAGGTGATAATAACGAAGGAGTGTGGTACTTGTCCTCCCCACCCATCATTGGCATGGGAACCCCAATCTTTACGCCACTCACATAGTCTGGCCTGTAAGTCTTTCCCAAAACACCTTCAACAAGATCAGATAGATTGGGAAATTTGAATTGTGTTTCCAAGTGAGCAAAAGCATCATCAGCTGGCAGTCTATAGTTGTGAACCCTATTTTCTTTCTCTCCAATTGGTCTCACCTTTATGTATATTTCCACTATCCCAGCCACCTTAACTCTAACACTATTAGCATTCTCTGTTCTTTCCACCAACACTTCTCTTTCTTCAAAAGTAGTCCTCCATTCTGCCTCTCCATCAGTAGGGATGCTAACCAACTCACCATCCCACCTCACTAGTAGAGCATCAACATTGTCATCCCAATGTGATACTCTCTTTGCTGCAACAACAAGTGTGTGAGTGTCAAACATGATCGAGAGGGCTTGAACCCATGTAAAGTCTCGAGTCCTTCCTTGTGGTCTGGTTCCAATGAAGCGTGCATTTATCTGGAAGTGGTCGTCTGAGACTATGGCGAAGTTTTCTCCTTTAGTTCCGTGGAAGTAGAACATTACTCCGTCACCACCCACAAACCGCGGATCATAACAGAGAGAGCCATATCCATTACAGTTGGGTTTTCTATCTGCAAAAGAATATTAACAGTGAGCTTAACCAGGTTTATAGTACTAGGACCTACAACGTGTGAATTAAACAAGAAGATATTTCATTTCATTCTCTATTCTAGTTAGCAGCTTAAATTCTCTTTAAGCCCTTAGTAAAGTAAAATTAGTATAAATGTTTTGTGCTTTTTTTTTTTTCCTTTTTGCAAAGCTTTTTTTTTTTTTTGAATGATTTTACGAAAATTAATTTGAAGACTATTAATCTATATTTTTCATTTAATTTTTTTAAACTATGTGATAACTTTTCAATTTTATTTTAAAAAAAAATCTATGTGCTAATTTTAATCAAATAAAATTTTAACTGAGCGATAACTTTTTAAATATATATAACTAAAAATATTAAAATGTATTATAATTTATCAAAACAATTTAAAGAAATGTATTTCTCATATAACTTACTTAAAAAAGCTTATCTAATTAAAATTATCAAATAATTTTTTTTCTAAATTGTAAAATTATCACATAGTTTATAATTAATGAAAAATATAGAAGAAAAACTTTGAAGTCTTCAAATTAAGTATCACAAAAAGATTTAAAAAATAAAAAACTTTAAAGTATTCAAATTATTTATTGCAAAAAAAATTAAAAATTAATTAAAAATATAAAGCTAATTTAGACTGCTATATAGAAGAAAAAATTAAAATCAAGAGTGTAAATGATATAATAAGAAACTTGAATAATACTTTTGTAATTATTCCGAATCTCATAATATGCAAATGAAATATTTCAAAAGTGATATGAAAAATTCTTAAATGAAACAATAAAAATAAAAAACATGGCGAGGCCTTACATTTGCATGTGGCTTCACACTTGCTGCTGCAGTCGATGAAACAACCTTTGTCTTTCTTGTTCTTCTTGGGCTTTTTCTGAGGGCATTGAGATGGACACGTAAGTATCTTATAGGAACAAGTCCCTGCTGCTTGGCATAAAGCTCGTTCCTGTCCACTTCCTGATGGTGTTAACACAATGTAATCTGTTGTTGAATCGTAGTTACTACTGTTACCATTTCCGTTGCCATTGTTACCATTTCCGTTTCCATTCCCATTGTTGCCGTTACCATTTCCGTTGCCATTGTTCCCGTTCCCGTTCCCATTGCCAGTGTTCCCGTTCCCGTTCCCGTTTCCGTCGCCACTATTGCCATTTCCGTTTCCATTGCCATTGTTGCCATTTCCATTACCACTGCTGCCATTGCCACCGTTGCTATGTCCACCATTTCCATTACCACCGTTGCCATTTCTATTGTTTCCATTGCCATCGTTGCCATTTCCATTTCCGCTGCCGTGGTTTCCATTTCCGTTGCTGTCACCATTGTTTCCACTTCCATTGCCGTTGCCAGCGTTTCCATTTCCATTGCTGTTGCCATTGTTTCCATTTCCATTGCTGTTGCCGTTGTTTCCATTTCCATTGCTGTTGCCGTTGTTTCCATTTCCATTGCCATTCCCAATGTTTCCATTTCCGTTATTTTCATTTCTATTGCCGGTCCCTTGGGCCTGAATAAAGGTGGCTTCCGCGGAGATTATTACTATAAAGAAAACCGCCCATAAATGTAATTTTCTTCTTCCCATTTCTGCAATGTGTTGCTCTTCTCTTATTGATATTCTAATATTCTAGAAATTAAAGAATAGATGGAAACAGAGGATGCAAAGGGGTAAATATAGGGAGTGATCAAAAGGGTCTAGTCCTTGGAGTTCGGTTTAATTCTTCTATATTGCTTCTCGGCTAATTGGTTTTGACCAATTATATCCAACTAAGTTTGTCTTCTTGTGAACTTCTACAAAACGTTTCTGGAACGATACATCCCTATGAAGGAACTATATATAAAAGTTTGTGTAAGCTTTACTTTGTAATATAAAACCTATCACAACTTTAGCACCTTCACAAGCTTCTTAGATTTTAATAATTCTTAGTACAAATAGAGATTGTATCTTGCGTGTCACATCAACAGTCCCTTACTACTGCCTCAAGGTTCTTACCCTCAGTCGATGACTCCAAGGGTCAATTTAGGTTGGACAAATAACTTAATTTGAAAATGACTAACTAAAAGTGCTACTAATGTTGATACATTTAACACCGCTATAAATGAATCAATAACAGATCAACCTATTTAATTAGAAATTGACAAGGATAGACACGAATAATTAAAAATCTCTTTTAATATATATAATATTTGTATATTAGACTATTATATAGAAAATACACTCAATTAAAAAATGATAGATAAAAATCTTAATTTATATATTATTTTGTCAAACTAATTATATAACATTATTAAAATGGGTTAAACATGACAAGCAGTTTAACATAGATATTAAAAGGTGTAGGTTAGCACTACAACAAAAATGATGGTCAAAAGATGTAATACGATCGGTTTTTGGAGACTTGTCGTATCACCAAAACATACGACATGTTGGACCAAGGCGTGGATTTTGGCCAAAAAGATACAACGGGCCTAGGAGCTCATCCTATTAATTCAAACTAGATACGAAGAATAGTTACAACCTGTTGTATTACCTTTTATACGATTGGCCTATAGGGCCCATCGTATTAGGAAAAATACCTAAATGTCCCATCTTTTATTCTTCCTCTTTCTTGTGTTAAGGTATGGGAGTTTGTCCACTGAATATACCAAGAAAACTCAGCATCTAAAGCTCTCAAGTACTTCAGTTGCTAGGTGAAGTAGCTGAATGTTTCTATATGGTTGAAGGAATTCGTCTTCTTCGATCTCAATATCTTCAAGTCGGTGGGAACTTTACTCTTGATGATGATGTCACCGAGGTTTGCTGGGACTTGTTTGGGGATCTATCTGACAAATTCATGCCCAAGTTAAGGATTGAATCCACTTGTGGGTTAAAAGGAGTTTACTTTCATAGGTTTTTATCAATCTCTATATCCCCGGGGAATTCTACTCTTTAACATTTTTGTGTGGGTTCTTTGCTGAGTATCCACATGGCCTACTTTAATGGACCTATAACGATGGGAATGTTACTGCTTGTAATGTGTTTCCATATATATATATATGCTACTGCATTTGCTAACAGGTTTGGTCTGACTGATTTAACAACTACTATGTGTTCGTTGTCGCTCAATTTCACTAGTGCCGAATTCGATCATCACAAGACGGCGATTCTTAGGTTCTGATGGGTTGTTTCCATGGATTTTTGGGGGCTATCTTAGTGGTGTGGTGTATTCAGATGTGGCACAAAAGAATGAGTAAAAGGAAAATGAGAAATTTGATAGAATTTGGGACAATTTCACTGCAAGGATGGAAATGGTTGACGTAAATATTGTTCTACAAATGTTCACTTGTGTGGAAATAAAAAAAGGGCAACAAGGAATTTTTCAAGGATAACATTATGGAAATGTGTACAAGAGGATATTGGAAGATGGGTCTTAAGTTCAAGAATTGCTCTGCTGCTGGGGAAAAAGCTTTTCTCCATGAAGTGGGGGTTAGTTGCAAGTGTTAAGCATGTAAATATTCTAGCTTTGAGAGGCTATCACTACAAAAAAAGTGATCAGTTGCTACGAATTTTAGCCATAAAAATATTGATTTTTAGCTAAATGGTGTTTTTTCTCACATTCTCCAGATTTGTAGCTAATCACTAAAAATTTCATACAAATCAGCTACAAAACATTCATTGTAGCTCAATTTTGTAATTAAAAACTCAATTTTTTAAGCGGCAAAATTTTCCTCCTTCCAATATTATAAATGTAATGTTCTTTTGCTACAAACAATTAAGTTCGTGTGTAATAGTGTAATTTAGCTACAAAATAAATTGTAGCACAAATATAATATTAACACCTACAAAAAAATTTGTACCTAAACTAAAACCGGTGGCAGTTTTGTAAATATACAAAGCTTATGTCCTGTTTTTTATTTGACCAATTTTTCTCCCTTCTAACTCCACCTACTCCTAATGCAAGCTGATTATCAGACATTAAACTAGACAGGGGAGACTGAGAGCTGAAATGGTGGAAAGTCCTTTCCAAAACCATGGATTTGCTTCCTCTACTAGCTTCCTCAAGTCATCAGTGTCACCGTACTACTCATATTGCTGCCGGAGGCTCCAGACTTAGATATACATTCTTCAGCGTTTCCAACTCCTACCAGCAGCTATGATTGACGACGCCACCCAAACGAAGATCTAGTCGGAGATCAAAGACCCCAACTCATATATTCGAGAACCCAGCAAAATATCCAGGTGAAGGTTAGTTATTTCCCCATTTTGGATATTTATCTTTCTATGAATTTATTTTCTCCTTTGTATATTAGGTCCTTTATTTACTGTTTTTGATTTTTTCTGGTTTGGATTGGTAAATGGAGATGCTATGTTTGCTATTATGTACCCTACAATCTATAACATTCTTCATTATCGTATAATTTCAAACATGTTGAGCATATAAAACTGGTAACCATAAGTTTCTATTTGCTTTTTGGGATATGATAAATAAACTGGTAGAAGTCTTCTCATTTACTAGTATCCCAGAGACCACTTAACTATATCTGTAAAATCCAAGCTCTTCAATGAACCAGTTTAAAAAAAAAAAAAAAAAAAAAAAAAAAAAAAAAAAAAAAAAAAAAAGAAGTCTTGGCATTTACTAGCCTCACAGAAACCACCTGAATAAAGTATGACCAAAACATGACTCAACAATTTTGTAGATCTCTCAGTTTATCACGGTATACAAGAGATTAATTAATTTTTGACTATGTACAAATCTTGACAAATCTTCTATGCCTCTATTTAAAGAAGCTCTTTAATTAGTAGAACCTCCACATAAATTTCCCTACTGAATTAATCTCAGCTACTACTGTTTTTGACCCTGCCTAGGTTAAAAGGCTCAAGAGTCTCTTTGGCAGAATATAGCTGATTAAGGTCCTCCACATACATATTAAAACTATAAGGTCTGCCTTTGGATCTAAAAATTAATGTGTAAATAGAGTCCTTTGTCCTCTGATATACAAGCCATAGGGGCAGCTGTAGTTGTAACTAAGTATAATATTTTGCATTTCTTGTATTTTCTATGTTGGAGTGGATTATAATACAGTGGATAGTGTTATACTATTCCTTTGTATATATTATCATTCATTTAATTACTTATTTTATATATGGTAATCTCCCACCCCAATGTAAAAACAAAAAGTATACTCAAGGTAAATATATTTCTTATGAAATTAATAATTTAATTAGCTAGATGTGTTTGAGGACATTCCCTTACATATATATCACTCTTAGTCTCATGAACAATCAAGCATGTCGTCTATTAAGCCTAGGTTATTCTTGCAACAAGTCTGTTTCTATGCATGATGTTTGTTATCCTAAGGTTTTATTGTGAAAATCTCAAGGAGTAAATGCAAGCGATATACTAAATGTTTGATATATTATCTCACTTGGATTTTGCACAACCAACATATATAGGTATTGTTCACTTAAATTTTAATTCGTACATGTTCTTCTCTGAATCTATTAAATCATGAAATTATTATATTAGAAAATGACAGAAAAATTTAATTAAATAGTTACCTCTGTTTGCAAACAAAGGTAATCACCTGCCTATATCAATCACGTCTCTTTCAAAGAATATTCAACATGAATGTCTTTTTTTTTTTATAGTTTTCTTTATCTGTTACTTCTGTCTTTTTCTTATTTTCCTTTTTCCTTTTTCTTTTTTATGTGTGAGTTTATGTGTTTGTCTTGTGTACAAAATTCTTGCTTGGCTGCTGTGGTTTACTGGTTGAAATAGAGGAATAACAATGGGCTAGCTTTTTTTGTTTCCTCTGCTTTGCAATTTTAACTCAAAAATTCGAGAGAGCATTAATTTATTTATAGAAAACATAATAGATTTGATATATCCTTGGTCTGTCGTCTTTTACACATTATCTATCTCTTCTTAAAAAATGCTACTTCTTTATTTCAAAAACTCACACAACTCACCCCTCGTTAACCATCATCAAATCATCAATAACCATCCTCGTTGTCTCATCATACATGTATATCCAATATCTACCGGCTTGAACATTTCAATATGAAAATGTAACACTAATCTTTGTCTTTGCATACTTGCAGTCTTGCATATTATTTTAGTCATCACTATGGATGGTAAAGTCTAACAATTTTCCATTATTTTCTACTTTTCTATCATTCTTTTATTTTCTTCTAACCAAACAACCAAAATTACCTCATTTCTTTTTCCTTTCCCATCTTTCCTTCCCCATCCTTTCATTTTTTCTATCCTACAAATCACAGCCTCAATGAGTACAGAAACTAAGAAAAATAAATACAAACAATGTAATTGAAAGTAAGAAAGAAAACACAAAATTCTATAAGGATAGATTTGCAAATAATTCTATAAATGTAGGCAAACCATAATTAGTTGATTCCTCAATTTCAAAGAACAGCCTCCTTTCCAATACTCACATATAACATTAATTAGTTTGTGATTTAAATTTTGGATTTGATTTGGAGAAATATTTATTTATGGATTGCTCTACTTATATTACAAATAAAAAATCAGTGGTAGTCAGAAACGAATGAAACATAATAAAATACAAAAAACAATCCTAGAAATCACTTGTTCAAAACAGTGTACAAATCATTTTGTTGAGATAATAATTTTCTTAATTTAATTGAACTACCTCCTTCCCAATCCGAAGCTTAGGCATCAATGCAAGCATTTTCTGCATGCCTTTTTTTCTTTATATTTAGACTCAAGACTGATTTTTCTGTTTCTTTTTTTGGCTTCACATATTTTGATCAGTCTCTATGACTCAGTTGATCTTCTTTCACAATAGGCATAACTTTCCAACTACTTCTCATTAACTGCATTGACGTTGATTTCTATACATAGTAATAATCATCTTTGGTTAAAGACATTGATTTCTATACATAGGAATACTCAACTTTGGTTAAAGAAGTAGCAAATATTTGGATTCCACATTAATTAAACTATGCCATTTCTTTTGCATGCTTTCTACTTCCATTAGAAAAATAGCATTCCATTGTACAGCAGTGGCTTAAATAATATAGACTAACTAGGCTTCTCAATCACAGCTTCAATCAATTTTTCATCTCTGATTTAGACAGTGACATGGTAAGCTTTTATGAAAATCGAAATAAAGAAATCTTTTAAGTCTGAAAATTTAGCATTACCATTTAAAGCTATGTCAAGTTAAAAAAATGTACATTCTTCATTATGTCATACAAAGATTACCTTATTACTACCATTATTATTTGCTGTCTATAGCCTAAGTGTTAAGGTCTTGTTATTGCTTATCTATTACCTTTCACCGGGAATCATATTAATTTTTTGCTACTGCTTTTACACTTTGAGGAATATAAGATGGATAGGAATTGGATGAAACTACATAGTAGATCACATCCACAATATATTAAGGGAGTTAAGGAGTTTCTTTCTTTTGCCATCGTAAATGCTGATTGTGGAGATGGTATTCGATGTCCATGTGTAAAGTGTAACAATTTTTCTAAGAGGACTCCTAGACAAGTTCAAAATCACCTGTTTGTTTATGGAATTGTTAGTAATTACAACCATTGGGTACATCATGGGGAACAATTTGAGTCTATTGATGATTAATTGGACTGTATCAGTAATGATGGCAGGGATATGGACACTGATTTGGAAGACGATATTGATGAGACAATGGATTTGTTACTTGATTTGCATTCTGGATCGCTTAATAATTGTCCAAAGGAGGATTCATTTACTAGGTTGTTCATGGATGCAACTCAAGATTTATACCATGGCTGTGATAAGGTGTCTAAGTTGTCTTTTATTATCAACTTACTCCATCTGAAGTTGCTCAATCGATGAACGAATAAATCATTTGATATGTTGCTCGAGTTCTTAAAAAAGTGCTTCCTAATGTTGCTCATGTCCCTAAATCTTACTATCACAGCAAAATGATAATTCGTGACTTGGGTCTTAGTTATGAGAAGATAGATGTATGCAAGAATGATTGTGTATTATATTGGAATGATCTGAAATTAGTGGAAGAATGTCCTACTTGTGGCTCGGCAAGATATAAATTTGATGACGAGCTTGGTAAAAAAGTTTCTTTTAAGGTTTTACGTTATATTATATTGGCACCAAGGCTGCAAAGGTTGTTCATGACATCAAACACAACTGAGGATATGAGATGGCATAAAGAAAAATGTGTCAGTGATGGTGTTTTGTGGCATCCGGCAGATTCTTATGAATGGATTAGATTTGATCAACAACATGAGTCATTTGCTAGTGAACCGCGCAATGTGAGACTTAGTCTATCATCCGATTGATTTAATCCTTTTGACAATATGAGCAAGACTTATAGTATGTGGCCATTTTTTCTTGTCCCCTACAACCTTCCACCTTGGAGATGTATGAAGGATCCATTTATAATGATGTCATTGCTCATTCTAAGACCAAAATCTCCGAGAAATGACATTGATTTTTTCTTGCAACCATTAATAAAGGAGTTGAATGAGCTGTGGCATGTTGGAGTAAAAACATTTGATGCTTCTTTGAAGGATACTTTTCAACTCCATGCAGCTTTATTGTGGACCATTAATGATTTTCCTACATATGCAAACCTTTCGGGGTGGTCTACAAAAGGAAAATTAGCTTGTCCTGTATGTAATCATAATACAAATTTCATGTCCTTGAAACATGGTAAGAAGATATGCTATATAGGGCATCGTCGTTTCCTCAAAAGTGATCACAAATGGCGTAAATCTAAGTGGCTTAATGGAAAAGAGCATAGAGTTAAACCAAATAGATTAGATGGTGATGAAGTTTTGGATCAATTGAACCATGGCCAACAACCAGTTTTTGGTAAGCCGCTGGTTTTTTCTACAAAGAGAAAACGACCTGCGATCCACTTACATTGGACAAAAAAAAGTATCTTTTTTGAATTGCCTTATTGGAAAACCCTTACAATTAGACACAATCTAGACGTGATGCACATTGAAAAGAATGTATGTGATAGTGTCCTTGGAACCTTGATGAATATTCAAGGTAAAACAAAGGACACATACAATGCTCGTCTTGATTTGAAGTCTATGGGTATAAGGCCAGAGCTACACCCAATATACATGAATGGATCAACTTGTATTCCGCATGCATGTTATGTATTGGATAGTAAAGAGAAGCTGATTGTGTGCAAGTTTTTAAAGACATTGAAGCTGCCAGGTGGTTATGCTTCAAATATTTCTACGGGTGTCAACACTAAGGATTGTCGTATTAATGGGCTGAAAAGTCATGATTGTCATGTGATCCTACAGCGTCTCCTGCCTCTAGCATTGCGTGGATGTTTAAGAAAGGATGTAAGTGAAGTGCTAATTCACTTGAGTTCTTTCTTTAAAGATTTGACATCTAGATTGTTGCATGTGGAAGTATTGGAACGACTAGACAACGATATTGCTGTAATTTTGTGCAAACTAGAAAAGATATTTCCTCCTGGTTTCTTTGATATAATTGTCCACTTGCCAATTCATTTAGCAAACGAGGCACTACTAGCTGGACCAATACAATTTCGTTGGATGTACCCGTTTGAAAGGTAATACAATATTTCCTCACTGTTCGCATATCAAATCTGTTAGAACATTACCTTATATTATATAGATGCGTATGTGTGTTATGATAGGTACATGCACAAAATAAAAGGGTACGTGCATAACAAGGCTCGTCCAGAAGGTTCTATTGTCAAAGGTTACATTGACAATGAATGTTTGATATTTTGTTCAATGTACTATGACGATGTTGAGACGAGATTCAATATACCAGAAAGAAATGATGATGAAGGACACCATGCCCCCGTGTTAGAATGTTTACTTGTATTTGCTCAACAAGTTCGCCCTCTAGAAAGAGCACTCTTTGATGAACTCAACAGAAATGATTGGGAAACAGTGCAGTGGTATGTCTTGAATAACTGTGTCGAAGCTAAACCATATCTACGGTAAGTTAATATTTATAGTGTAATAAGCTTTAACTAATTTCAGCCAATCATTAAGGCATTTGTTTTTAACTTTTCCTTATACTTTAAAATAACTGCAGAGAACATATAGTGGAGCTTCAAAGACAACATGAGACCGATGTGTACAGCATACATATCAATGAGTTCCCTAATTGGTTCCTACAAAGGGTGAGTATTACTTTAGTCGTCTCTTTGTAAATAATACAATGATTTTTGTGTATTAAAGTTAGGCCAATTGTGTGTAACAAAGCTCGCAGTTTGTACAGGCTATGCGAATGGAAGTTGATGGATCCAAAGGCATTGCTAGAGAGCTTCTCAAGTTAGCTCATGGTCTTGCCAAGCGGGTTATACGATATAGTGGGTGCATTATCAATGGGCATAGGTTTCATACTAATGAGAGAGAGATGCATAGGAAGTGTCAAAATAGTGGAGTTGTTGTATGGGGAGAGCATAATGGGGAAGAAATTAGCTTTTATGGTGTTTTGAATGACATCATAGAGTTATCGTATATGGGAAATAACAAAATCCTGATTTTCAAGTGTGATTGGTGGGACGTTGGCAGTAAGAAGAGAATTAATGTAGATGCGTTTAACTTTGTAAGCGTCAATGTTACAAGAACATGGTATAAGGATGACCCATTTGTCTTAGCAAGCCAAGCAGAAGAAGGTTTTTATTTAAATGATGTCAAGTTGGGTAGAGACTGGCAAGTGGTTGAAAGGATACAACTGCAAAATTTTTACAATGGCCAAATGGAAGCTGAAAATACAAAAGAGGCAGCTGATCCATATCAACAAGAAGAGTGTAATAGAAAGGACGACAATGTAACCTTGGATAATGAAGGTCAAATTTTGTTGCATAGGGATAACATGGATCATATACTTGTTGATATTGAAGTTGGAATAGATGATGATGATGATATACGTTTGCTGTCCAGTGGAGATGATAATGATGAATAGATGTTGTGAAGTCGAAAAACATTTGGACTTATGTTGAGAATACAATTTATCATAACTAATTTGTATTATACTATGTTAAAATAAGTATTTTAGTATGTTCATTGCGTATTATTAGTTGGCATGAAATACTTTATTGATCAACAACATTAATTATATTGTAATTTTATGTAACATATTATTAGATAACATGTATTTTGTGTATTTGTTTAATGTATTCTTAGAGAACGTGTATTTTGCTTCTTAGCTAACATGTATTCTTAGATAATATGTATTTTGCTTTGTTATCACTGGAAAGTGTAAGCAATGACGAAGTCGATGCAAGGTAAGTTGAAGGGGAAAGAAATAGAGGTTCCGACCAGAAGTTCACCAAGGAAACAATTGTCAGCTACACAGCGTGGAGGATATTCTTCAAAATCATGTGGGAGCCAACCTGAAGATCCTAAAAACCGTTATGGTTTTACTGTATTCAGTCCACCTATTATCAATAGTATTATAGTATCAATTTTATAATGTTTAATTCCCAGTTACTTTCTTGTTCTTCATTTCATTTAAAGTATAGTTTTCAATACATACAATACGTAATATTGTATTTGTTTTATGTAATTAATATAAAATGTTGATGCCCCCAATGTATGAAGTACAATTAGGCAGTATAAATATGGTATGAGGACCACAAACTGGTTTCATTCTTATAGTCTTGTTCATACTGTTCTTTATTCTTCATTATTGCCAATACATAAAATACATGTAAGCAGTCATTTTATGCACAATGCCAAAAAGCTCTTTTTCCATCACTGCACAGCTCATCATTAGTATTATGCTGTTTCCAGGACTTCCCTTCTGACCCACACCAAACAAAAAGTTTTTTCACATTATTTTATTCTCATTAAAAGGAATATTTAAGGAAAAAAATCCAGAAAATGGAACAGGAACAAACTAGTCCAATAAATGTGTATTTGTTATCAGTAGAAGATATCAATTTTGTTGGAACTGATTTTAACATTACATTAGAAAACTTAATATCCAGGTAAAAATACATTCTCATTCAGTCCTTACATTTTAGCAGTGCATGAAAACAGTTGTGGCCAGTTTAAAACATACAGCATATGTTTACTTTGGACATGGTTGATTTCTATCTCTCACACACTGTGTTTAATATTTTTCTCTAAGTTTTTGGGATGAGAAATTTATTATCTAAAATTCCAAATCCCCTTTCCAAATCCCCAATTCCCAAGTAATTCACCGGTACAATACATGTAACATAGAAGTCTTTTTTTTTTCCGGTGGGTGGAAAAGGGTAGAAAAGGTAGAGGGAGAGTTTTTTGATACATCACATCCCAATATGCATGATCTCTAGAACTTGTGCAGCTTATAGACTGTTAATGCATTCATAAAAGTAGAACCATCCACTGGTCAAAAAGAATACAATGAATCTATTCTTTACTCTCAACTTAACTTTGTTGGATGTGAAATATTGAAGTTACTAAATAAGCATATATATTTAATATGAATATTAATATGGATATGTTTGATGTGAAATGTGTATGCACAACAAGAATTAAAGTTGAGAAGGTACCAAATGCAGCAACTATGACAAAATTAGGTATACATTACAAAAATTGTTTAAGTGTCAATATATATTATTACATAGTTTGATTAAAGGCACACACCGCTAAACATGTGCGGGTCAAGGAGGAGGACAACTAAGAGGGAAAAAAGGGTACATTGCTAGTAGATCAAGCCCAAGGAACAAAGCAAGACCAACTTCAGAACTTACAACCCCTTCAGGACCCCTAGAACCTGCAATTCCTAGCATCCCAAACAAATTGGACAGCAATGGTAATGAACAAACTATTTTGGAAACACCATTTAATATATTTATTAATTTATTTTGTGTATTTGTTTAACATAGAAAGCTGTGGCATAGACAACTCAACTGGTGGAGGTAGAGGACAGGGAACAAGAAGAAGGGGGGTATATTATGACTAGATCAAGCCCTAGGAACAAAGCAAGACCACCATCAAAACTAACATTCCCTGCAGAACCTCTAGAACCTGCAATTCCTAGCAGCCCAAAAGAATTGGACAGCAATGGTAATGATTTACTACTTTTGGAAACATAGAGTTAATATATTTATTTATTTAAGTCATTGTATTTGTTTAACATAGAAAGTAAAGGCACAGACAAATCAAATAGTGGAGGTAGAGGACGGAGAATAAGAAGAGGGTGGTATATTGCGACTAGATCAAGCCCAAGAAAAATAGTAAGATCACTATTTGAACTTAAACAGCCCAGTACAACTTCAAAGGCTGACAATCCTTGCAGCGAGTCAGAGTTGAACGAAGATGGAAACAACGGTAATATAAACTTGGTGTATTTGTATTATTCAACCAAATGGTTGTTTGATATTATATAAGTTACTCTTAATAATTGGTGATGAAATATACTCAGACACATATGACTTAGATACAAGAGAAGAGAATGAATTTCTAATGAGAACAAGATCATCGAACCAAGTGTCTGCAAATCCACAGCCACCAGCTGCAAGTGCAGCAGCTAATGTCAATGAAAATCCACAACCACCAGCTGAAAGTGTAGCAGCAAACATCAATGAAAATCCATAGCCACCAGCTGAAAGTGCAGCAGCTAACATCAATGAAAATCCACAAGAATTGGAGAATGATGGTAAACTAGTATATCTTATTGTAATTTACTATCACTCATTGCAACATGCAATTATTTTGATGATATAAATGAAAGTGAACTAGATCATGTTAGCTATAATAAACTATAAAAATTGCTAGGGAAATACAGTTAATTTAGGTAGACTTTGTAGAAACTGATTTTTGTGCAACATTGCTTTTCAGTGGCAGCCAGAAGTACTTCCAAGAGACGTGGGAAAACCATAGCTGTTGAACTGACAAAGAAGAAGCAACGGGGTGAACAAGTAAAAGTTAAAATATGTAAGGACATGATGAGACCAATTGGAGATTATTCTGAAATGATGACTACTGCCAATGGAATGATTGTACGCAGTTTTGCACCACTTACTGTTGCAGAATGGAAGAAAATTGATAAAACTTGCAAAGACGGACTGATAGATCGTCTGAAGGTACAAATTGTAATAAATTTGTACCATATCAAGTATTTTATTTATATATTTTCTTGTAAATGGGACTGATTTGGCTTAGAAAAATTTCATTTCATATGTTGATTGATTGTCTATCTTATCTAGGACAATTTTATAATGGATAATGAGGAAGAGTATTACACATAAGCAATCTTTGCATCTATGAATTGACAGTATAAAGGTTATCACTATAGGCTTTAGAAACACTTTCTCAAGTTCAAGACAAAGGGAGAAGCTCTTCGAAATAAGCCTAAGGAAGGTGTAAATGAAACGAAGTGGAAATGGCTATGTGATTTTTTCTTATCACCTGAATTCAAGGAATGCAGCTACTGCTTCTTATCATCACTCTATTAAAACTATTGTAATATGTGGTAAACAAAATACAATATTTAAATTAGTGTTATATTTTGGCATTTTAGTATTTAAATTAGTCAAAATACAATATGTAATCATTTATATATTAATGTATCTGATAGATATTAAATAGATGCCTTGGAATCTTAGATATATAAGTTCTTGTGCTTCGAGTTATTGGATGATGCCATTTCACTAGATTCATTCTCCTCTATTCATAGCCAAACCAAACTTAGAACAGTTCAAATCAGAACAGTGCAGCAAGTATAGAGCATTAGAAATACATTGCCGAGCCAAGGATAAAGAGAGCTTAGCCTGCATGTAACTACCCACTTATAAATCAACATTCTCAACATAATTGGTATTTCCATTTCTTAAAATTCCATATTCCAGAACAAGGTTCCTCCATTTTCCCTTCCCAACAATTCTGATTTCTGATATTTCTTGCATAGCAAGACTAGTTTATAGAAGTCTCTTCTCTAAAGCCATTAAACATCATTCTTTTATCAATAATAAGCAGTTTGTTGATCATTGGAATGTTTATCTTCTTCAAAAAATCATGTATTTCTTAAATAGGCATCCATGCTTGGTTTGATATAATTCCTCAGTTTCTTCTACATATGGTATTTCTCTATAGTAAAGTTGATGCATCTTGTTTATTTATAGTCAGAAGTTTAAAACTATTGTAATATGTGGTAAATAAAATACAATATGTGCTAAAAAATTTACTTCACTTTTGAATGGACAGAAAAGAAGTTTAGTGAATAAAAAAAATAGGGCTTTTTGAATGACAAATCATTGTTCTGGAACAAAGTTGTTTGCTCGAGTGTCTGCTGAAATGGTTAGTATATGCTTAATTTGTCTTAACCAGTCTTTTATTGTCTTTTCCACACACTTCTTGTCTTGGATATAACATATTATTTGCAAATTACGAGGAAAAAAGAACAATATCATAGAAAAACAAGTTTGTCACATACATGATGTATATACTTAAGTCATTGCTGTTGATTTTAATATATGTGACTACTTTATCATTTTCAGAATAGTACAGAAGATGATGAAGTTAATAGAATTCAGCTTTGGTATGAGACACATTTTAGCAAGAAAAATAACAAATGGATTGATGAACAATCAAAGCATATTTATGTAAGATTTATAGTTCATACATTTATAGTTCATTATCAGTGCTTTTTATTATACAATTATGATTTTCATTCGACATTGTTGTAGGAAAAATTAAGGGAATTACAATTGCAAGCTGATGTTGAAAGGGTACAATGACTATAGATGATATATATGACATTGTTTTACCTCAAAAGTTTGGTAATTTGCGTTTTGGTTGCCCGGGTGGTAAGCGCCTTTCAAAATCAAAAATGCGTAAGGAGCAACAACGAAGGGAAACATTAGAGAGCAGAGGCAGCTGAAAGAAGGAATGAAGAATTGGAGAAAGAGGTTTCAGAATTAAGAGCTCGACAAGATGCGATAGAAAACAGATCTCAAACACTGTTTGAAAAATTTAAAGCTGAAATGGAAGCTAAACTTCTTGAACTGGAAGGATCACATCCACACTTCACAACAAACTTTGGTAAAGTCCCTAATTATGATATATGATAAATGAATTAATATATTCATACTTGAATGTATGGGGAAACCCATAATATAGTTTTGCAGTTTGTGAATGAAACATAACTTGTCAATTTATTAACCGTTTTGACAAATCATTGATTGCAGATTCAGGCCATCATGAACCTGATGCAGCTGTTTGATCTTGGAAAAAAAGCTTGGAAGGGTACTTTAAGAATGATAGGGTCTTCCCACATATTTTGAGTATATACCAGTAAAAACTCTTTACTCTACATTTATTATCTTTAGGCCATATGTATATATTTTGATCAATAGTCTTCATCAAGGTATATGAATTTGAGAATGCTTGATGGTTAGACTATACAAGTGTCATGATGAAATTCTAAGCTTCTATTTTGTATGGATACTTGACTTAGGGTACTTAAACCTTTATAGCAGGCACTACTAGCTGGATCTGTGAAGTAGGAAACTTAACCTAACCTGCATATACCTAGTAGTTTTTTGTTTATGTAAGGGTGGAAAATGATGATGTACATGTGGTGACAGTTGTAGATGATGGAAGTACTCTAATATGTATAAAATTTGCACTTGAATGAGTGTGTATATTTCTTGTTAAATTTATTTTATGCTTGAGTGGATGTATATATTGTTTATGAATATTTAAGGTGGAAATCTCAATGGCTAATTGGAAATATATCATGGTTTCATATATAGCCACAAAATTTTATCATAAAAGAACAATAGCTACAGATAAATTTAATTTCGTAGCTGGTGAAAATCAATGACAAACACAGTTTTGGTCCCTTATGATGGATTGCTACAATATATATTATCGTAGCATTTGACCAAAAATTTCCAGACAAATACAATTTACTACAATTTTAATTTTGTAGATTTTAATTAAAATTCACAAAAAATATGTTGTAGCTAATGGTAGTGACAAATATTACGTGTATCTAATGTAAAACAGTTAAATAATCAATGGCATAGCTCAAAGTAAACAGTTACAATAAATTTGTAGCTGAAAAATCCCTCATTAGCTACGAAAGAAGGCTTAACCATGGTTGAGTATGGTTTATAAGTTAATTTTCATTAGCTGCGATTCCAAAAAATTATGTAGCTGTAGAGAATTAATCACGCACCAATTGCTACGACGGACCTACGAAATTATTTTGTAGCTAAATAGGAAACAGCTACAAAAACAGCGAATTTGCTACAATAATAGCTTGTAGCAACTGATCACTTTTCTTGTAGTGTATTGTACAATGACATGGCTTTTTGAAAGGTTCCAGAGAATAATAGTGTTTGATTTGATGCAAAATGGAAGCCTCTATGACCATCGTTTAGTACTGGGGATGAAGAAGCTTAGTTGGCCTAATCATCGAGAATAATGACAAGTTATTTATGACGAACCTATAGGGCCTATCATATTAGGCCAAAGTTTTATTCGGAGGGTCCATTCGACCTGTTGAATTAGGACAAGTTTTTTAAGATTAAACAATAGCTAAATATTAATTTGGAATATGTATGATAAGTGTGAAGGTTTTAATCCTCAAACATTGAAACTGTGTTGTTTATAGCTATCATTGAAATGCTGTCATTCTGGCTCAATTATTATTGGAACGATGTCATTTTGGTTATCATTGAAATCAGTCTCAAAAGAGTTGAAGTGTAACATCCCGTTTTGAGAAAAATAATAAAATTCAAGTTTAACCAGTTTGACCTTAAGTGGGCCCATGGTTGACTTTTTGTACAATTATGTTTCAGCTTTGACTTTGGTACCGTTGCGTAGAGCTAGTCGATACGAGTTCGTAGACTTGTAGTACGCTTGATTCGGAGTTAAGACCAGGAAGTTATGGTCATTTTAGTGTGAAGGGCAATTTGGTAATTTGGCAAAAACTGATATTTAAGTGTGAGAAAAGACAAAAATGCCCCTGTCTTCATCTTTAAATTTTGGCCAAGTCTGGAATTTTCCAGACCTCACCCGCCTCTCCCACGAGCTTCACCCCATGCCTCATTTCTTCCGCCGGTAACGGCTGTTTCCCCCACCTGATCGGACCGGCTCAACCACGAAACTCGAAGCCGGCGACCTCCTCTTCCTCCTCGTACTGGTGGTTCACCGTGAAATGACCCAGATCGCCGGAAATTGCAGCGAGACCGAGGGCTCGTGCAACCCGTGCAACCGTGCACTGTTGCGACACAACCTTTGGCCGGCCATATCTCACTATTCCGGTGGAGTTAGGGAGCGTGCTTTTTACCTTTGGAAAGCTGGTGCGACAATCTACATTTTGGTACCAAGATTGACCCCGGAGACTGCCGTATCACGTCGGAAAAAGGCCGCGAAGTCTCGGAAAAACCACCCGCGACAGCTACCTTTCCACCTAGATCTACTCCGATCGCCGACGAGTGGCACGACACAGCCACCACCACTGGCCTCAGACCGCGCCGGCGACCAGATCTGCAGCTGGCCGGACTCTGACGACCACCACAAGCGCCGCACGCGCCGCCCGAAGTTGCTGCCACGCGCCACCGCCGATCTGCCCCACCGCCGACTAGTGGTGGTGCACCTCCCATCCAGGAAGCTCCGCCTCGTGCCGGTGAAGCTAACCCAGGGTCCCTTTCCTGCCGCCTTCGCCGATTGCACCCCCAACGGACTCAATCTTTGGCCGGATGTTCACCGCCTCCGGCGAGTGGGTGCTCACCACCCATTCCAACGAGTTCCTAGGGTCGTGGGCAAGCTTGCTGTACCTTCAATTTGATTTAATTTTGGTAGGATTCGAAAACGCACAATCTCGGCCGAGGTCCGATCTTCCGGGACCGATTTCGATCAATTGCTGCGACGAATCCTGAAATTGAAGGTAGATTCTCGTTCCTTGCATCTTCAATTTTGTTTCGGTATAAAGTTTGCTGAAATCGGATTTGAAACAGGAAAATCCGTGTATTTTGGGGATTTTTACCAATTTGGGACATTTTCGTAATTTTTGAAAACATTGAGGTATTTTGGTAATTACTGAAATTGAAGGGCAATTTTGGTATTTAGTGTTTTAATTTTGTAGTTGGAGACTTAGAGGACTCCTCTGAGCCTTTGGTTAGTTTTTCGGTAATTAAAAGAATTTTTCGATAAATTATTTTTAGGTGTTCGTGCACGTTCGAGGGACGTCGGTTCGTTGTGATGAGGTTACCCCCCTCCCCCCCCCCGCCTGTGACGCCATCAGGACGCTGAGGGTCACACGGCACGATGCTATGTTGTGGTACTGGTTGGGTTTTATATTTGTTGATTGCTGATTTTAAATTGATGGTTTTGAATTTGTGGGTTGGAGGCCATGGTATTTGGTTTTAGATCGGTGTTGGATTTAAATGATTTGGATTTATACTGATTTGGATTTATATGGATTTGTTTTATATGATTTGGACTTATACGATTTGGATTTATATGATTTTCGATTCACAATTGCAGTTATGATTTTGAATTCATGGATTTTGCCTCATGGTTTTAGATTGTGGATTTTGGAATTTATGGGTTGGAGCCCATGGTATTTGGTTTTAAATCGGTTTTGGATTTAACAAATGTTTCTACTTGCCATTTTATACAAACATGATTTACAAATAAATTTAATATTTCTTGTTGAGATTATATTTATGGTTTTAATGATTGATTCGTGATTTCAATGATCGTTTTAAATTACGTTTTTGCCCCATAAACCGTTTTATAATGATTTAATGATTTTGGGGATAAAACTAAGGGGTTTGCGAAATGATTTTCAAAACAGGGAACTTTTCAAACTGAGTGACGTAAGGTTTGAGTGTAAAGAATTTAAATACTGAACTTATATTTTGTAGTTATCTAGGAGCACTCACGGAGATATTTATATCTCACGTTTTGTGTTTTTAACTTCGTTCCCTAGGTCCTAGCTGCAGGTCCTCGTGAGCTACCGTCGGCATCGCATCTGTAGTTGACTTCCGCTACTGCCTTTACTTGTATTAAACTCTGTTCTTTGTATTTTGTTTATTCTTGGATTTGTATCATTTATATTTCTGTTTACCTCACCTAGTGGCGCTGACTTTCCCACTTGCTTCAAACCCACATTATTGGTTGAGTATGAAATTCTTATTGTTGCATGGCATACTTTATTTTATAATTTATATCTTATCTTGCTTCTCGTCCTATTTATTGATTTATTGTTTATTAAACCCCTTTCGGAGGAGGATTCTGTCGGCTGCCCTGAAGGGTTCTGGTGGGATCTTCCTCAGGCTGGGCCTCTCCGGAGAATCTGGACGGATTTTCGGGGCGGGTCCTGTCAGCTTGGTATCAGAGCTTTAGGTTTACCTTCCTAGGGAATTGCGCATTTGGTGCAACTTATTCCTTGATCAAAGTGTTTCACTTGCGATGCCAAGACGTAGTAGACTCTAGGGCAACACTGTCGTTTATGTCCCGATGAGTTGTAGCTCGTATGGGTGTTACACCTGTTATTTTGGAGAGCCGCTTGGATGTCTCTACTCCTGCGGGAGAATCCCTGTGGCCTAGCCAGGTGCTGAAGGGAAGTTTTTTATGTGTCGGAGATCAAGTTATGACGGCCGACTTGATTCTCTTGGATTTGTACGATGTGGATGTGATTCTTAGGATAGATTGGCTTACAGAACATTATGCTTCAGTAAACTGTCGTTGTAAGACTGACTTTTGAGAGGCCTGGATTTCCTGTAGTGACTTTATATGGAGACAAGCGAGGCAGTCCCACAGGTTTGATCTCTGCCCTTACTACTCGTCGTTTGTTGCATAAAGGTTGTGTCGGTTACTTAGCTCATGTGATCGACACTAGAGTCAGCGAGATCAAACTAGAGGATATACCTGTGGTGAAAGATTTTTCAGATGTGTTTCCCGAAGATCTTCCAGGATTACCTCCAGAAAGGGAGATTGACTTTGGGATCGACTTAGTTCCAGGTACTACTCCTATATCTTTACCACCATACAGGATGGCTCCAGCAGAACTGAAGGAGCTGAAGGAGCAGTTACAAGATCTGGTGGACAAAGGTTTTATTTGTCCAAGTGTTTCACGGTGGGGAGAGCCAGTTTTGTTCGTAAAGAAGAAAGATGATTCGATGAGGTTGTGTGTTGACTATCGGCAGTTGAACAAAGTGACCATCCGCAATAAGTATCCACTCCCACGGATTAATGATTTGTTTGATCAGTTGCAAGGAGCTAAAGTATTTTCGAAGGTTGATCTCATGTCAGGTTATCATCAGTTGAGGATTAGAGAATCTGATATTCCAAAGACAGCCTTTAGATCCCGCTATGGACATTACGAGTTCCTAGTGATGTCTTTCGGACTCACTAATGCTCCAGCAGCGTTCATGGATTTGATGAATAGAGTTTTTCGACCCTATTTGGACAAATTTGTTATCGTGTTCATAGACGACATTTTGATCTATTCGAAGGACAAAGTTGAACACAAAAGGCATTTGAGACGAGTTCTACAGACCTTGAGGGACCATCAGTTGTACGCCAAGTTCAGCAAATGCGAATTTTGGCTAGATCGAGTAGGATTTCTTGGTCATGTTATCTCAGCAGATGGGATTTTTGTGGATCCTCAAAAGGTGGATGCTGTGTTGAATTGGAAGAGACCTACCACCATTACAGAAGTAAGGAGTTTTCTTGGCTTAGCTGGTTACTATAGGCGTTTCATAGAAGCTTTCTCGAAGATAGCCGGACCACTTCACCAGTTAACGAGAAAGGGAGTTAAGTTTATTTGGGATGATAGATGTGAAGAGAGCTTTCAAGAGTTGAAAAGAAGATTGACTACGGCACCAGTGTTTACGTTACCCAAGGGTGATGAAGGATTTGTAGTCTACACCGACGCTTCACATCAGGGTTTAGGATGTGTGCTTATAAAGTAGTGGCTTATGCTTAACAACAGCTGAAGAAACATGAGTTGAACTACCCCACTCATGATCTAGAGCTAGCAGCAGTTGTACACGCACTCAAGACTTGGAGGCATTATTTGTATGGGGACTGCCAAATATTCACGGATCATAAAAGCTTGAAGTATTTATTCACTCAGAAAGATTTGAATCTACGGTAGCGAAGGTGGATGGAGTTGATAAAAGATTATGACTGCACGATCGACTACCACCCTGGAAAGGCTAATGTGGTAGCTGATGCTTGGAGTAGGAAAGCTATAGGCTCTCTGGCGTATGTGCAATCAGTGCAGCTTCCTTTAATGTCGAAATTAAGGAAGCTAGGTGTTGAGATGACCACTCATCCTTCGGGATGTCTCTTAGCAAATTTTCAAGTTCGTCCAGTTCTTATCGATCGTGTTCTTGAAGCTCAACTACATGATCCACAGTTACTAAAAATCAGAAGAGAGGTTGAGCAAGGTTTAAGGAGCGACTGCTCTGTGAGACGTGACGGAGCTTTAGTGATGAGTACTCGTCTGTGTGTACCTGCAAATGAAGAGCTTAAGAGAGATATTATGGAAGAATCTCACAGTTCCGCTTATGCTATGCATCCCGGCAGCACCAAGATGTATCGGACTTTGAAACAATTTTATTGGTGGATTGGAATGAAAAGAGAGATAGCAGAGTATGTCTCTAGATGTTTGATATGTCAGCAGGTAAAGGTAGAAAGACAAAAACCTTCAGGATTGCTACAACCCTTACCTATTCCTGTTTGGAAGTGGGAACATATTACCATGGATTTTGTATTCAAGCTGCCGCGCACTCCAAGGAAACATGATGGAATTTGAGTAATTGTTGATCGTCTAACTAAGTTTGCACATTTCTTACCTGTTCGTGAGACGTTTTCACTTCGAAAGTTGGCTGAGTTGTTTGTGAATCATATAGTGAGCTTACATGGAGTTCCAGTATCTATAGTGTCGGACAGAGACCCAAGGTTCACTTCAAGGTTTTGGAAGAAGTTACAAGAAGCACTTGGTACTCAACTACTTTTTAGTACTGCCTTTCATCCTCAGACAGATGGGCAATCAGAGAGGACGATTCAAACTTTGGAGGACATGTTGAGGTCGTGTGTACTGCAGTTTAATGAAAATTGGGAATCTCACTTACCATTGGTCGAGTTTACTTATAATAACAGTTACCATGCCAGCATTGGAATGTCACCATATGAGGCACTGTATGGAAAACAGTGTCGGACTCCGTTGTGTTGGGATGAAGTGGGTGAAAGAAAGCTCATTGGATCTGAGTATGTTCAGATGACAATGGATAAGGTGAAAGTCATTAGAGATCGTCTGAAGATAGCTCAAGACAGGCAAAAGAGCTATGCAGATAGAAGAAAAAAGGATCTTGAGTTTGAGGTTAGAGATTGGGTCTTTTTGAAGCTATCTCCTTGGAAAGGTGTCATACGTTTCGGCAGACGTGGGAAGTTAAGTCTGAGATACATTGGACCGTATGAGATAACTAAGAGAGTGGGCCCAGTTGCTTATGAGCTTGCCTTATCTGAGGAACTTTCACGGGTCCATAATGTGTTTCACGTCTCCATGCTACGAAAGTGTTTGCCAGACCCTTCTCACGTGCTTGAGTCGCCAACTATCGATCTACGTGAGGATTTTTCTTATGAGTAGCAGCCAGTTAGAGTTGTGGACGAGAAAGAGAAAGTTTTGCGTAACAAGACAATCCCGATTGTTAAAGTTATTTGGCAGAACCATGGTGTGGAAGAGGCGACATGGGAACCTAAAGAGTTGATGTTGCAGCAGTATCCTTACCTTTTTCAATGAAATAGGACTTTAAATTTCGTGGACGAAATTCTTGTAAGGAGGGTAGGTTGTAACATCCCGTTTTGAGAAAAATAATAATATTCAAGTTTGACCTTAAGTGGGCCCATGGTTGACTTTTTGTACAGTTATGTTTCAGCTTTGACTTTGGTACCGTTGCGTAGAGCTAGTCGATACGAGTTCGTAGCCTAGTAGTACGCTTGATTCGGAGTTAAGACCACGAAGTTATGGTCATTTTAGTGTGAAGGGCAATTTGGTAATTTGGCAAAAACTGATATTTAAGTGTGAGAAAAGATGAAAATGCCCCTGTCTTCATCTTTAAATTTTTGCCAAGTCTGGAATTTTCCAGACCTCACCCGCGCCTCCCACGAGCTTCACCCCGTGCCTCCTTTCTTCCGCCGGTAAGGGCTGTTTTCCCCACCTGATCGGACCGACTCCAACACGAAACTCAAAGCCGGCGACCTCCTCTTCCTCCTTGTACTGGTGGTTCACCGTGAAACGACCCAGATCGCCGGAAATTGCAGCGAGACCGAGGGCTCGTGCAACCCGTGCAACCGTGCACTGTTGTGACACCACCTTTGGCCGGCCATATCTCACTGTTCCGGTGGAGTTAGGGAGCGTGCTTGGTACCTTTGGAAAGCTGGTGCGACGATCTACATTTTGGTACCAAGATTGACCCCGGAGACTGCCGTATCACGTCGGAAAAAGGCCGCGAAGTCTCAGAAAAACCATCCGCGACAGCTACCTTTCCACCTAGATCTACTTCGATCGTCGGCGAGTGGCACGACACAGCCACCACCACTGGCCTCAGACCGCGCCGGCGACCAGATCTGCAGCTGGCCGGACTCCGACGACCACCACACGCGCCGCCCGAAGTTGCTACCACACGCCACCGCCGATCTGCCTCACCGCCGGCGAGTGGTGGTGCACCTCCCATCCAGGAAGCTCTGCCTCGTGCCGGTGAAGCTAACCCAGGGTCCCTTTCCTACCGCCTTTGCCATTTGCACCCCCAACGGACTCAATCTTTGGCCGGATGTTCACCGCGTCCAGCGAGGCTGCCGGCGGCTAGTGGGTGCTCACCACCTATTCCAACGCGTTCCTAGGGTTGTGGGCAAGCTTGCTGTACCTTCAATTTGATTTAATTTTGGTCGGATTCGAAAACGCACAATCCCGGCCGAGGTCCGATCTTCCAGGACCGATTCCGATCAATTGCTGCGACGAATCCTGAAATTGAAGGTAGATTCTCATTCCTTGCATCTTCAATTTCGTTTCAGTATAAAGTTTGCTGAAATCAGATTTGAAACAGGAAAATCCGTGTATTTTTGGGGATTTTTACCAATTTGGGACATTTTCGTAATTTTTGAAAATATTGGGGTATTTTGGTAATTACTGAAATTGAAGGGCAATTTTGGTATTTAGTGTTTTAATTTTGTAGTTGGAGACTTAGAGGACTCCTCTGAGCCTTTGGTTAGTTTTTCGGTAATTAAAAGAATTTTTCGGTAAATTATTTTTAGGTGTTCGTGCACGTTCGAGGGCTGGACCGGAGATCCAGCAGGAGCACGCGTCAGACCTGTGAGTGCATTTATTTTCTAAATCATTTTGGGATTATATATTATTATGATTTAACTGCATATGATTTGTTTTGATTGAAATTTCTTGCGCTTTTAAATTATGTTTATTAAATATATTATATTCTGATTTAAATTATTGATGATTTAAGACTAAATGTGCATTTGTGTTTTAAATGGTTATCGGTGATTTTGATATTTTGAATATTTTACAATTTTGTGAAAATTGGTGATTTAAAGAAAAAAAATTATGGCTTTTGTGGAATTTAAGAATTTTGGGGCAATTTTCTGATATGCGAAATATTTGATTGTTCTTCGTAAAATTTTTCAAAAGAGAAGATTTTGGAAAATTGTTTAAAAGTAAAAGGATATGAAAAATTGTTGATATTCGATGATGGAGGATTTTAGACATGATTTTGAGGAGTACCACACGGTATCGAGATGTTGATTGAGATATTGGATTATTATGCGCGCTATATGTATTATGCCATCCTCTGCTGCGGACACGTGTCGGGAGAGAGATGATGAGGATCCTGCCATGACGGATTTGGGACGCCGGTTCGTTGTGATGAGTTTACCCCCCTCCCCCCGCCTGTGACGCCATCAGGACGCTGAGGGTCACACGGCACGATGCTATGTTGTGGTACTGGTTGGGTTTTATATTTGTTGATTGCTGATTTTAAATTGATGGTTTTGAATTTGTGGGTTGTAGCCCATGGTATTTGGTTTTAGATCGGTGTTGGATTTATACTGATTTGGATTTATATGGATTTGTTTTATATGATTTGGACTTATACGATTTGGATTTATATGATTTTCGATTCACGGTTGCAGTTATGATTTTGAATTCATGGATTTTGCCTCATGGTTTTAGATTGTGGATTTTGGAATTTATGGGTTGGAGCCCATGGTATTTGGTTTTAAATCGGTTTTGGATTTAACAAATGTTTCTACTTGCCATTTTATACAAACATGATTTACAAATAAATTTAATGTTTCTTGTTGAGATTATATTTATGGTTTTAATGATTGATTCGTGATTTCAATGATCGTTTTAAATTACGTTTTTGCCCCATAAACCGTTTTATAATGATTTAATGATTTTGGGGATAAAACTAAGGGGTTTGCGAAATGATTTTCAAAACGGGGAACTTTTCAAACTGAGTGACGTAAGGTTTGAGTGTAAAGAATTTAAATACTGAACTTATATTTTGTAGTTATCTAGGAGCACTCACGGAGATATTTATATCTCACGTTTTGTGTTTTTAACTTCGTTCCCTAGGTCCTAGCTGCAGGTCCTCGTGAGCTACCATCGGCATCGCATCTGTACTTGACTTCCGCTACTGCCTTTACTTGTATTAAACTCTGTTCTTTGTATTTTGTTTATTCTTGGATTTGTATCATTTATATTTCTGTTTACCTCACTTAGTGGCGCTGACTTTCCCACTTGCTTCAAACCCACATTATTGGTTGAGTATGAAATTCTTATTGTTGCATGGCATACTTTATTTTATAATTTATATCTTATCTTGCTTCTCGTCCTATTTATTGTTTATTAAACCCCTTTCGGAGGAGGATTCTGTCGGCTGCCTTGAAGGGTTATGGTGGGATCTTCCTCAGGCGGGGCCTCTCCGGAGAATCTGGAGGGATTTCCGGGGTGGGTCCTGTCATGAAGCATTAGGGTTTCTTAGCACCTTTTTTAAAACGGTTCATGTCACTTCATTATATATATATATCCCTATTTTCCTCCTTAGCTCTTATGCGCACCATATGTTAGTGTTTTCTCAGAGAGACGGAGAGAGAGAGAGAGAGAACAGTGCGAGGATTGAGAGGTCTTCAATGGAGGTTGAATGCTTGAATCAATCTCCATGAAGTCTATATGAATGTATGTTTTCTTTGAGGTTTCGTACCTGGGTTTCCTCTGTTAGGATTCTTGTATATTCTTACTATTTCTCTCCATTATCAACTTTTTTCGTAAGTTTGAAAACAAACATTTATATAGTGCAAAAAGCTCATACATCAGAGCATGAGGACGTAGGTCAATTTTGAGAGAACCTTGATATATTGATGTGTTCTATTTTTCTTTTGCATGTTAATATTTCTCCATTCTTCTTATTCTTTATTTATTTTCTTTGTTTTTGGAATATGTTCTTTATTTTTCTATAAGATTTCTATAGTGAGTTTCTCCAACAAGTGGTATCATAGCCTATAGCATAGATTTTCAGGTCTTGGAGAAACTAGAGTTTCAGATTTAGAAACATCTAGGTTTTGTAATCTGTGAGAATGTAAGTTTTCCGAACTTGGAGAATCTAGGGTTTTGCTCCCTAGGTAGTTCTCTAGAACTATTTGTTTTCTTCAAGATTGTTGATTGTTGATCTTTGATTTATTCATTTACTTGTTAATAAAACAATGAGTTATTTAATATTTTCATATTTTTCTTTTCTTCCTCTGAATTCGTTGAGTTCATTAATCTGTTTATTTTTCTGTTATATTCCTTTTGTTATTATCTTGGTCTATTAGCCTTCTATTTCTTTACTTTTTGATTTCTATAAGTTATGTTTGTTGAATTAGAAGTATAGATATTTAACGGTAAGGGTGACTTTTTGTTATTGTGTAAGAAAATGAAGGATGTTCTGGTTCAGTTGAAGATAGCAAAGGCAATTGACAATTCTTTGTTGCTATTGTTCGGTAGACACTAAGCCCCCTTTTGTTATGTATTTTTTATGGTCAAAAAGCTTTATTTGGAGGGCTATAAGTATTTATGCTAAAAAAATTAGTGTAAGGCACACATGTCAATAAGTACCAGTTGACCAAACAACTGTTTTATTAAGCCATTTTGATGATGCTCAAATTTTAAGCTTTTTCAAAAAAGCTCTTTTAGCTTATAAGAGAAGCTAAACAGAGCATTACATGTTTTTTTTTTAACTATCAATTTTACCCTTACTATTATTATTATGTTTACAAATTATTAGTTAAATAATTGGGATAAATGCACTTTAGTACCCTATAGTTTGCTAAACTTGCACATTAAACTTTCAAGTTTCGAATGTATCACATTAAACCTCAAATTTACATTTTATGCCACATTAGGCTGTCAAGATTCAAGTGTATCACATTAAGCCTTAAATTTACATTTTATATCACATTAGACCTTCAAATTTCAAGTGTATCACATTAATTTTTCAATTTATATTTTATGCCACAATAAATAATTAATGTACTTTAAAACCTTCTATAATTTTTATTTATTTTTAAATAAAAAGCACTACAATTAATTTAAACATTTAATACTTTCTACTTTGTAAAAAATTAGATTAAAAAAAATTATATGATTTTTTATTTATATTTTTGAAAATTGTCAAAAAAATGTAAATTAGAGGCTTAATGTGTTACATTTGAAATCTGAAGGCCTAATTTAACATATAATATAAATTGAAGGCTTAATGTGATACACTTTAAATTTGAGGGTCTAATGTGGAATAAAATGTAAATGAGCGGCTTAATGTGTTACATTTGAAACTTGAAAGTCTAATGTGCAAGTTTATCAAACAACATGGTACTAAAATGTATTTATCCCTAAATAATTTATGTATAATAAATGAGGAATCAAAGACACTTTTGACCATTTGAAGTTATGTTTGTCAATTGGTCTACTAAATGTTAAAGGCACTTTATAAAGTGACAACCAAACAAACATTATTTTTTTAATAAAAGTCGTTCTTTTAAAAACTCTACTATAAAAAGCTCTACTTGCATAAGCTATACCAAACAAACCCTAACACTACTTGGAAAGTTTACATTTGCGACACTTAATAGGCGAATCTTAAATCAATTATGTGGTGCCTATATAACAAAGACAGCACTTCCAAAATCAAGTTGGTAAAAAATCAAGAGTTAAATCACCGATGTGACACTCCCAAACAAATGAGTCATCTATAGACATGATATATGCGACACTTAAAATGTTAAATGTCGCCTATACTAAAATCTAAAAAATTATTTATACTATTTGCGACACTTCTTACTTCACCAATCGTTATTACATGATCATGCCAAGTTCACGCCAAAAAATAGACGACACTACATGTGAGTGTCGCTAAATTAAACAATTTAAGTAAACTAAAAAAATTAATACAACTTATAGCGACACTTCGGAATACAGTGTCGCATATTTGTGTTCGCACCTACAAATAGATGATACTCAAGCAAAACTAAAATATTTAAGTAAAAAAAAAATGTGATGTAATTTATATTGACATTTGGGATAAAAGTGTCGCCTATCCATCTTTGCTCCATAAAAATATACGACATATACACGCTAGATTGAACAATTAAATTACAGTAAAAAAATTATTTCATTGCTTGTGACACTGGACAAATTAATATTGCAGTTTTAATGCTTGCCAAACATAACAAGTGACATTGATGTTAATTAGTGTCTTATAGTGTAGCTTTTTGCGACAATTAATATATTTTAAAATAGAATTCTTCACAAGTTCCGACCAAGAGCAATATTTTCATATTAAAAAATAATGACAAAGGTGACACTGATTGACTATTCCATGTTGTATATGAATTTTATGTTTTATAAAAAATATTTTAAACAACTTAAAAGAAAATGATTTTAAATAAAAAAAATTTATGTGACATTCGAGAATTGTAAAGTGTCGCATATTTGGAAAAAAATAAATTTTAAGTAATGTAAATAATTTAGAAAGTAATTTTTGAAATAATGTAAGTTTCTTTTGAAAATAAATATTTAAACAATGAAAATTTTAATTTCAGAATTTAAAAAAAAAAATTTAAACAAAAGAATTTAAAGAATGTTTTTTTTGAAAAGAAAAAATTTGACTTACGTGGCACTGGAGGGTAGTAAAGTGTTGCGTAAGTGTTATTTTTTTGCAAAATATAATTTTGACTGATGTAAATTATTTAAAAAATAATTTTTGAAATAATGTAAGTTTTTTTTTTAAAAAAAATAAATAATTAAACAATAAAAAAAGTTATTACATAAATTTTTTTAAAAGATATTTAAACAAAAAAAGTTAAAGTAAATATATATTTTTTTTAAAAGAATGACTTACCTGACACATAAAAGGTGTAAAGTATCGCGCAAAATGTTATTTCTTTTTATACAAATGACATTTAACTAATGTAAATTATTTAAGTAGTATGACGCACATTGTACGTCGTGTGAAGTGAAACGGTGGCGTATGTTTATCTTAAACAATGCTGTTTTATTAGTTTTATTATATACGTCGATCTTTGACCGTTATTGTTTATGATTTTAGACGACGTTGTTTGACTGTCGTCTTAAATCGCCACGGTAGTGCCACGTAAATTTTATATATTTTATATTAACATTTATGACGACGGTTTGTTAAAGTACGTTGTTGTTACTTAATTTTAAGACGACGTTTTGCCAAATGTCCATCGTCTTTTTGTGTAAATAATTTTTAATCGATAAATATTTTTTGAATGTGCATCGTCTTTAATATTTCAGACGACTTTACCTTCTAAATGCGTTGTAAATACTAATTTGACGATCGTCGTCTAATTATCATTTTTCTTTTAGTGTTTCGAAATTGATACATGCAAAATCAGATCAACTATGTTTCTTTCCATATTTGTATCTGTATGAAAAATATTTTATATTTACAGTCTTGAAATCTATGCTAATTGCAAAAAATATTTATATTTTTTGTAGACGATATTGGTTGTTGGGTGTCATTGAATCGTGTTTAGTAGCGGCATAGTTTTATGATTCACTCCGTGTCGGTGTTAATGAAGACTTTAGTTGTTATGTTTAGGTTAATTATATAAATATTTTTTTTCTGTAAGAAAATTGTTATATATATTCATTTTGTAAATATTTTTAATGCTATTAATGTAAATATTTTTGGCAAATTTATTTATTGAAAAAATATTGAGATTTTGGCCGTATCAATATTTAATTTACAAAATTAAAAAGAATTTAAAATAAAATTGATATAAAATATAATAAAATAAATTTAAAAATTTAAAACAAAAAAGATTGATGTATGGCTACATTTTTTCATGAAATGTCACGATTACAAATTAAAAAAAAAAAAGGAGACATTGTTAGTAAAGACAATGTTGCTTGTACTTCAATTTTTAAATTTTATTTATTTAATTTTAATTATAAATATTAACAACGAAAAAATTAAAAAAATAAATAAATTACAAATATTTTTATGTCAATAGTTTATATTTTTACGACCACCTTTTATGTGATAAAAATGTCGTCCATTGTGACAATTTAATTAAAGTATTTTATTTTTATTTATTATAATAATATATAATCAAAAATTGAAATAAATTAAATAAATTAAATAAATTTAAGAAATTTATTGTTTTAGTGTCGCCTATATTATTTGTTTGTGTGGCTTGTGTTTACATTTGACGACAATGGTACAATATCACTTTATTTAAAGAAAAGGCAAAAAATTAGACGACACTTATGTAGTGTCCTTGTTTGTTGGACACTTCTATGTCCTCGGACGAAACTTGTATCATTGTCATGTGAAAGCAAAATTCACATAGTGTAATGAGCATTATCATCTTGCGGGAATTTCTGTAGTGCACTCCTTTGTTTGAGGCATTGAAACCTTTCAAAAATATTACTTAGTATAAATTAAAAATTACATATGATGGACCAAATATTATTCATTATAGGCAATATTATTTATTATGAAAAAATATTACTAGCTATAGATTAATGTTACTTACTATGAACAAATATTACATATAATCGACTAATATTACGTGTTATAAACAATATTACTCATAATGAAAAGTATTACTCGATATCACTACTAAAAAAATGGGTTAGTAATGTAGGGTAAACACTGATGTTTTAAGTGTGTAATATGATGGACCCAAACCATCGTGAAAATATGCATCGTATATAGTCCCAAACAAATATGATGGTTAAAAACCGATGTTTAAATGTTTATGTATTTAAACGTGCCATGTGGCCATGCTCGAACCGTCCTTTATACATATATATATTTTTTGGCTTTTATATGTTAAATATGTTTATTTTTAATAAAATTTTAATTAAAAATATGTTTTCAATTCAAAAAATAATAATTAATTTGTTATATTAAATTATAGAAAATTGTAAACAATTCTAATTAAAATAACATTACTAACTACACAACAATACTAATTACAAAACTCTTATACATAATTAGTAATTAAACTAAACTAATAGTCATACATTTAGACAATAATTTCAATATATTCATACATATTACACAAAACCCTTCGGCTACATATTACATTTTCGATCACAATAATGCATTTTTCCATATACTCAATATTTTTCAAGCACAACATTTTCGGCTACATAATTTCAATATATTCAATATATTCGAGCACAATAATGCATTTTTCGAGTCCAATGACAAAATACATTCAATATATTCAAACAAGTTTTCGAGCACAATATTCTCAATATTCAAACTTTGAAATATATTTCGAGCACAAAATAATGCATTTTCACGATTCTAACATTTGAAACGGGTTCAAATATTTCACGAGCACAAGTTGAATTTTCACAAGTTCAAACATTTGAAACAGTAAAAGAAATATATATATTCAAGATTGCTTCGGGTTGAAAATGTAGTATTATGTCGTGAAATGAAACAGCAACCCGACCACAATGGAGATGAGAAGCAAATTGCAGAAAGAGTTTGGGGCTTAGGATTTCTGGAGAAATGAGAGAGAGAAAGAGACATGTAATGAACAAAATACGGAGCCAAAACGGTGTCGTTTAAGCAAAAATGATGGGCCAGAGCAAGGTTTGTCTTTTTTACTCACGGCTCCAATACGATGCCGTTTAAGTGAAAAGGACGGGCCTGGACTTGGGCACATCGTTTTTGTTAATTTTTTATTTTATTTTTTTCATTTTCACTCAGCAGGGGGCAGTCCGTGCCAGGCGTTACAAACAAACATGTCGGTTCATACCAAAACTAATGTCTTTAATTGTAAACCATTATAAACGATGGTTCTAATGTGGAACCATAGTTTATAATGTAGAACAAAAATGATGGTTTCAATTTGAACCGTCGTATATACACCATGACGATGACACATGGCATCCACATGTCTGGGGCATTATAAACGACGGTTCCATTAGGGAACGGTCGTTTATAATGTAGCTAAATACGATGGTTCTAGAGGGAACCGTCGTCTATAGTAAACAACTAAGACATGTGACATCCACGTGTCTTGGAGCATTATAAACGAGAGTTCTTTTGGGAATCGTCGTTTATAACCTACAACAACAACGGCGGATATTTTTTAAACCATCCTTTATGCTTTTTTTATGTGACGGACTATCGTCTTTATCCTCCCAAAGTTAATAATCATCATTTTAGTGGATCATCGTTTGTGATCTCCGGACACCAACATTTATATAGAATTAAGGGACGTCGTATATTACCTCTTTCTATAGTAGTGTATAGACAAATGTTACTTATTATAGACCAAATATTACTTAAAAACAAGAGGTTCATGCTATGAAACTCCTGTTATATTTAAGGGTTTCATTATAGCTAAACCTTCGTCTTGCACCGTTATGACTCTGTGTTAAGAAAGGACGATGATGTGACCACTGCAACTCAAATGTGGAAAAAGCTTAGGCAGTTCTACTCAGTAATACCTCTTTTAGACCGTATTCTTTTGCTCGAATTGTTTTTTTTTTTAGTTTTAAAATGGATGCTATGAAAGATTTGGAATTTAATCTTGATGTCTTTAATAAGCTTATGTTGTGTCTTGCGAATTGTAAAGTTTAGTGATGAACACAATGCTATTATACTCTTAAACTCTTTACCTGAGACTTATAGGGTGGTTATTAATGCAATTAGTTATGGCATAAGTGAATTATCTCTAGAAATTGCAATTAGTGCTCTCTAGTCTAGGAGTTTAGAAAAAAAGTCTAAGACTACAAGTGAGAGTTTAAGTATAAGAGGCATGATTGTTAATAAGAATTGGCATTAAAATAACCATAAGAATAAGTTTACAGAGATTTTAAGGTCTGACTCTAGGGTTAAAGGTAAAAAGTGTTTCTACTGTAAGAAAGAGGAACGTATATATGATTAAGAACTACTTTAAAAGAAAAGGAAAATAATCAAGACAATGGAAACTTGGTCATAATCTCCATTGATCTTAAATGGCTAGAGCTATTACTTATCACTTATAAAAATAACAAATCTGAATGGGTTTTGGACTCTGGATATTCTTTTTATGTGTCTCCTGATTTATATTCTTTCTAGCGCTATAGTAAATATGATGGAGGTCAGGTTTTATGGTCCTACAACTAAGCTTCTATGGACTCTTTAAAAGTATCAATTTATTTATTTTGAAGATCAATTTGATATTTGATATTTCTAATGGACTTTTCAAATGAAAATGTTAAAATACAGCTCTCCAAATGTAGAAAGCCAAATCTTCTTTTCATTTATTATATCTACAATTTTCAATGCACATTTAATAATTTTTTTTAATTGTTTAATTTAACACAATATTTTAATTTATTGGATTTGTTTTATAATATTCAAAAGAGAGAAAGAAAATTGAATTAATTATTTATTGAAAAATAAAAAATAGTAATAAAGAGTGTGATTAGAGTTGAATAAAAAATTTCACTTTCTATGTTATTAAAATTTCAAAAGTGTTATTTGCTTTAAAAATTATCCATTTTTAAATAAAGAGCATTATTGGAGATGCTGAAAGACCTAGCTAGACATAATTTTTGTAACTAAACAATTTTAGTTAAAAAAAACATTAATTGTTGTAGTTGACACTTATATTTTATGTAGTGCTAATTAGCATAGATCCAGGGAGCTATCCACAAAATTACTTTCATCATTCATAACTAAGAAGTTAAGACTTTTTTCTTCTTTCTTTATTGAGGAGCCTTCTTTCTCCTCCTTCTCTCCCTCTTGCTACAAGTTTGCTTGTATTGACCTCTTGGGAGAGGCTGCTTTGTAATTCCGGTTTGGGATTTTTTGTGCTTTAATGCAATTCCTATTCAAAAAAAAAAAAAAAAAAAAGTTAAGACTTTTTCCTCATATCTAAATTTTTGTTTTTATATCCTTGCTTGGCAATGTTACTACTTAATATAAAAGTTTGTGACGCTTTGAATTCTCTTATAGATGACTTTTATGATCTACGGAACTCTCAAACTTCAAATAATATTTATTTAAAGTCAACTATACGCAACCTTTTTGGATTCACATGTTCAGGATCTTTTGTTATAAAACGACAATAAAATGAAAAATGCAAATAAAATACTGTTCAAATTAATATTCAAAGTCAACCACATGATTCTTGTAATTACAACGTTTGACCGCCATCTTTTGTAGCCAGAAAAAAAAATAAAAAAGAGTTATGCATTTACCTCCCCCGGCCTTATCAATCGGTCTATCTACTATACAACTATGTAAAAATGATTGTACTACAATTATTATTCATAAATAAAGTAATATTGTCTATAAATGAAATAATAATTCACAACTAAAGTAACATTGTCTACAAATAAAATAACATATTAATATTACTTCATTAATAATTTTGTTATTTTATTTATGTATAATATTATTTGATTATAAATTTTGATAATATTATTTCATTTTATAAATAATACTACTTCATTTATAAATAATATTATTTCATTTATAGATAATAATTATAGTACAATTATTTTTAAATAGCTGTATTGTAGAAAATTCCCTCTCCCTCTTTTATTGAATGCCATGCTATGGGACAATATACACTCCATTATATATTTGGGTAAACATTCAGAATCCCGAGGTTAGGGATTATAACAAATAGGTTCATCTGGTTTTAAAATATCATTAATGCTTCCTATAATATTTAATAAATAGGTCCCTCTAATATCTCTGGTTAAGAAAAAAAACGAATGTCATTGTGCATTGAAAGTGTGGCCCAAGTCCAATCCCCCTTTTTTTTCTTTTTTCTTTTTTCCTTTTTCCTTTTTCCTTTTTCCTTTTTCCTTTTTCCTTTTTTTTGGTAAATGGCCCAAGCCCCCCTTGGTTCTACTTGTGCTGTGTAAAAGGTATTATTAAATAGTGAGCCCAATATTAAATTATACACTTGAAAAAATGTGTTAAAAGTGCTTGTGCGTGCACCAAACGTGCCGAAAGTGACTTAACAAGCATACACATCTTCTGCTAATTTCTAAGTGTAGCATAACTCTCACGTTTGATCCATATAGATTTCCTTCTAAAAGTCTTCATTTAAAAATGTAGTTATTACACTCATTCGATGCACAACCAGATTGTGAATTGCAACTAAATCAATTGATACTTTAATTAAGGAAATACTAGCCGATGGAGTGTAAGTATCAAAATAATTAACACTTTTCTTCTGGTTATAGTCAATGGCAACTAACTTTGATTTTAATTTGTCAATGAACCCATATCAACTTTTTTTTTTTCTTCTGAACATTTCAATAACAACCAATAGTCTTCATATTTGAAAGAAAATCAACTAAAGTAAGATTTCTCATAATTGAGACAACATCTTATTGTTGATTGCTTCCCTAAAAAACATAGCATAGTATGAAGTTATATGACTTCTTTAGAGTTATATGGATCATTTTCAGCAGCTTGAATTGAAAAAATCATACAGCAAAAGCCTAGTCGATTAGTTGAATAAAACAAGCAAAATATATATTTTCATTACCTATTATTAATCTTTAGTAGTATAGAAAATAACTCTTGAATCCGCAAGACTTTCCAAACTATTATCACCATGATAGATCTGTGTGTGGGTGCACTTGAACATAAAATAAACTAGAAGGTTAATGAGAAAAACACACTGAAACTTTACTATTTCAGTTTCACTCTCTAGATGTTTTATCTCCCACTGCGATTCTGAATTTCTAGAAAAATTAAGCTCTAACCCATTCTTTTTTCTTATGGAGACAGAAGACTAGAAATTGTATATTTATTGACTACAAATCCTAATATCTTAGGGTTCAATAAACATTATGAGCCCAACTTATGAGCCTCCTTCTTGTGTCTCATAAATCTGTCACTTATTGAACTAGTTTGGAAATCCTACAACTATTATTAATTAAGGCTCTTAATCAACCAATTAGCTTGCTCCTAGAGCATAAATCCAACAGTCTTCTACTTGCTCTTGAGCAAACTTGAGTAATGATTCAATTTGGTGTTACTATACTAAAATTCTAAATTTGAACTCCAAAATTAATAATATGCGTATTTAATGCTGTTTCCTTGGTAAAATATCAATAATTCTTCCAAAAAATTTTTTTTCAATCAATTAATTATTTATTCTCTTGATTTATCAGTTTCTCTAACGAATCCATTTCACTGGCCAATGACTCTTATGTCTGAGTACTGAAACATATCATGAGGATATTTCAAAGAAAGTTAATTTATATATTTCCATAAATATTGGTAATCAATAATCGTATTCCTAAATCATAATGATATTGGCCATTTGAAATAGACTTCACTTATTAAAAATTCAAAGAATATAATCAATTAATTACCTATTTATAATATAATCAAGATTAAGAAAAAGAATATAACTAATATTGAGAGAGATTTAATTCCTTTTTACATAAATTTATCATCAATTAAATCTCTCTCGATCCTCTCAAAATAAATATGATTCATTCCAATATTTTATAATAATCAAGACAAATTATTTCATAAAATATTGCAATCTAAATAAAATGTCCAACTTTATTTATCAACTGTGAGACAATTCATTAATTATGAGAACTATGATCATATTTCCTATGGATGTATCTATTTGATTATATGCTACATAATTAATCCAAACCTTATACATAAAATATTGTCCCCACACACATTTGAAAAAATTACCTCATAACAAAAACATCAGAAAATGTAAATACAATTTGTCTAGCTCCTAGAGCACATAAAAAATATATTCCCACTTACTCTAAAGTAAGTATGGGACCTTCCTAAGACCCATAAAAATCTACATGCTTCTCAAATACAAGCTCATGTAGAGTTTTAGTAAAATGGTACTCTAAATTCCCTTGGAAGCTTTTTTTGCAAGCACTGTATCTCCTATCTCAATAAAATCACAGATCAAGTGGTACTTTCATGCTATGTGTTTTTACTATGCGTTTTCACAGTATAAGATAATGGGTCATTCTGCACTTGGTATCATCTGAAGGTCCATAAAGAATTTTTTAAGTCACACAGCTTCCTTTGTAGCCATTTTTTCATCTTTAGCAGTGCTGTCAGTGACACAAGTTTTTTTAATACTCCTCCAACACATGGCTTTTCCATTCAAGGTAAACACAATCTATTGTTGATTTACTATAGTCTATGTAACATTGGTAATATGAATTTGTGTAATCGAGAGTTTGTAGACTCAAACTTGAATATACCAGCATATAATCTCTTGCTCTGATTGGATACTTGAGTATATGCTTCACTACACCCTAGTGTTCCAATCCAGGATGTGATTGGTATTGGCTTACTGCTCCCCACTGCGCCAAAAGTGTGGATCCACAACATAAATATAGGACATGGAAAAAAAATTGGTCCACAACAATAATTCCCGATGTAAAACTATTATATCATCCTTATTGTAACAAAATGATTATACAACTACCTCACAAAATTGTTTCATCAGTGGTACCAAACCTAATTTACGAAACTAAACAAACTTGTGTCACTAATTAAGGAACATATAGCAATGCATGCGTCGCTATTTAGGGACATTTAGCGAGGCACATAGTATTTTTCGCTAATTATGTGTGTGGAAATCCAAATTAGTGACACAGAAGAAATTGTGTCACTAATTTAGAGAGAAATCATAACACATGCGTCTCTAATTACGTGGAGGAAAATCCAAACTTAAGACACAAAGGAATTGTGTCACTAATTTAGGGAAAAATAGTGATGCATGTCACAAAACACATTCAGTAACGTAAACTTTTTGTAACAACTTCGTGATAGTAGGCGTGTCACTGAAAGTCCCTAGCCAAGAAAATAAGGTCGCTTCGTAACTAAAGGCCAATTTATGCATTTTGTCCAATTTTTGTTACGAAATAATGCGTAACTGAACTTCGACATATCTGTGACTGAACTTTTAGATTTCGTGACTAAACACAGTGAATCAGTTACGAAGTGTTTCATCACTCTTTCATAAATTAGTCACGAAATGTTTGTCGTTACTAATTTGCAATGTTTTAGTCACGAAGTTATTTCCGTTACTAAATAATGTTCGAATTAGGCACAAAAGCATTCGTTACAAATTGTACAATATATTAGCCATGGAAGTTTTTTTCATTATTAAATTTCAATCTTTTTGTCAAGAAGAGGCTTCGGTTACAAAATTCGTATTAATTAGCCACGAAATTTGTTTTGGCAAATTGTAAATTACATTAGCCACGAAAGTTTTTTTTATCCCTAATTTGCAATTTTTTGTCACAAAGCACTTTCCGTTACTCAATTCAGTTCAATTAGCCATGAAAACATTCATTAAGTCGCTAATTATATTAGCCACAGAAGATTTCCATAACTGTTGTATCGTATTATTTTCCAGCCCCATATTAATTAGTTACAAAAACTATTATTTTAGTGACTAAAGTGCTAAAATGAAACAATAGTTCCATAATGCATCCACAACCAAAAAACAAAGCTGGAACTTAATGTAAAGTTTGAATATATTCTTTACTACTTATAATTAACCATCCAAAAACATGTGATTCACTAAGTATATATATATCAAAAAGTTTTAGCATTACGAATTAATGCATCAAGACATACCCCATGTGCAAGTTAAAATGTTAGCACTTAACATCTTCAAAAGATTTATATTAATATATGCAGCTAACTAATATTTACTGGTATCTCAGAAGTAAATTATCAACCACTGCATACCACATTCACAAAGAGTCCAAGCTAAGGGAACCTGCAAATTAAGTACATAGAAACAACTAACACAATGTTGAACACATAAGTTATTGGAACAAAAATTAAAAATTCATGCAATTTTCTTTGAAATTTTCAAGTACCTTCATCATCACAAGTTGTTTCAGTTTGTAGATTACGCTCAAAGGAGTCCATTCGTAGTTGCATTTTATTTATGTAAGTCATATAATTGTTATGACAATCTTCATACACTTTGAGCCTTTCTTTTAGTTCTTCGTTTTGCACCTCAAAGTTGCCAGCTTTTTAAACTGCTGCCTCCTCCCTTTTTCGTGCTTCTTCAGCTTCTCTGAAAGCGTTTTGAACCCTTCACAATTTAGATCTTTGAGGCTTTGTACCTTCACCTAATCCACATACTTAGCCAGATTTTGCCGGAAAAACCATATCAAATAGTTCATCCTCACTCACTTCATCTTCCCCGCTTATGTCTCCTCTTCTAACTCAATCACCTTATCCTGAAAAACAAAGGATTGATTTCGGGATGTGTTCCTAGAAAAATGTTAAAGCTGAAAAAAAAATATCAACCATGCTTGCTTACCATTGCATTTAGCATACTTAGAAATCATTTACTATTCTATTATCCTTCTATATGTAAACTTACATAAACTTTTTTCGAAACTTCATCTACCCATTTGTTCTTTTTCTTGATGAAATGTGCCATAGTTGTTTTCTTCCAAGCAACTATCCATTTTCGGCATCTCCCTACAAAGAAAATCTAAATTGGTTTACTACATATATTTAAATTATTTTAAAGGAATGCATACTGCATAAAAGTTATAGCATTTAACACCAAGTTATATCTTATTTACAAAAAGGAGAAAAAAAATACCAAATCATATCGAATTTGAGCTAAGGACTTTGTTCCTCCACAATGATTAAACCTTATTGCTGAACGATTTGTTTTGTTGATTGCACTCATTTTCTATTTTTACATTATTATACCATATGTAATATTATTATAATTTGTTATATATGTCAATCCACATAATGCATATTTTTAGTATGCTGGATAAGTAATACATGGAAGAATGAATATGACATATGATATCACAAGGAAAAATTAAATGTAATCCAAAAGCTAGAAGAGTATATAGTAAATGCTTAGCTAACCCGTAATAAACATCAAGAAATCGGCAGCGGTATCTGCCATGGCAACACATCAGAATTACCACCAAGCTACCGGCCATAAATATCTTTAAGGTTCTGTCAAATTTTTTAAGATGTAAACTCTTCTGCCTTCATTTGCAACCAAAAAAAAAAAGGGGGGGGGGGGGGGATCAAAAAGGAAACGAGAAAAGAAAATGAAAAAATAATTCACGAACACAAGTTTAGAGTTGGCTTTTGACCAAAAAGATATTAACCAAATTGTTGAACACAAGTCATATTCAGACATTTACATGGACACATTATAGGCATAACTACATAAAACTGAATCAAATATATCGAAAGGAATAAACAACAGTTGTGCAGTAGTTAAAAATATGAAATCAGCAACTTAACACACGAGGAAGTTATAGAAAATCTAAAATGAGAAACAAAATATTAACACATTGCTCAAATTAGTAAAAGTATCAGAAGATGGATGCAAACTATATATATAAATATATAATAAAAGCATGCGAAATAGATTCTTTTTCAAATATGTTAAAGAAAGAAAAACTATTACAATACTAATTCTCTTGGCTCAGATCCATGCACAACAGTTGGCATTTAATAAATTACATAATTAGAAAGGTACAAGTAAACAATTTTCATAACCTAATGCTTAATCAAATCTTAAACCCATATTGAACAAAAGGAGGTCACCCACAGAGCTAGTAAAGAACAAACACATACAAAGATATGTAAATGCACAAACATATACAAAGAGATGGAAATAACTATAGAGTAGTGAAACAAAGTTGAACATTGTAAATGAGACAATGTATTTACAATTAATATTAAAAAAGTTAAAACTTTCCCTGCAGATCAAAGTCGATTAAAATTAAAAAATTAATCAACAAATCAAAGTTGATTAAACCCTAAACCCTAAAAATTAGACAGTTAAAAAATTAAAAAAAAATTATAATTAATATATTTATAATAAAACCCAATAGAGATAAAATGAAATTGAATTCCTCTAAAAAAACCAATAGATCAAAGTCGAATAGAACAAAATTGCAGTTAACTCACCGATATACCAACACTTTGACCATAAGTGACTAGAAGTTGATTCCTTAATGCATTCTAATCTAGCAAGCACAAGGTATTTAATTATCCCTAATCTAAATACTGAAATTTAAGCCCTAAGACATGCAAACCCAATTGTTCTTGTCAAAGTTGTCACTAAGGCATGCAATATTCCTATAACCATGTATTTCATTGCCCATCCATATTTATATCCCTTATTCCTAAGCTATATTAATACTAAATCAATCCACATTTTCATGGAAGCATTAAGAACTACAATGAAATATTAACCTTAAACATGAATCAAACTCAAATATGCATTAAACACTAAATAGTTATAATAACGTTACATCATAATCCTCATAGAAAATTAGCTGCACATGATCTTAGAATTATCCATCAAATTAAAAGACAACATAGAATAAATAACAACGAGGTTAAGAGTAAAGAGATCAAATCCAAAGTTGATGGCTGCTGGAATTTGTTCTTCAATCTTCTCTAAACTATGATCAAAGTCACAAGGTTGACTCCTCCAAGGCTGGCCGAATTCTCCCTTGAACTTTGCTTTGTGTATCACAAATTTTCTATGTAAAAACTCTTAAGAACTGAACATAAAACCTAAGAAAAACTGTTGTTCCCGTGAGAATGAGGAGAAAGGGAAAGAGAGAGATGCGGCTGTGAGAGGGAGTGAAAGAGTTGCAACTATGAGGGCTGGTAGTGAATTGTGTGTCACTTGTGTTGCATTGTATTTATAGAAAATGTTTAGGAGAGGTTTAATCCTAGAGTCCCTTTAAAACCTAGAGAATATAGGAGATAATATGTATACATGATCTCAAACTCCATAAATTCCCTACTATGGCCGGCCATCTCAAGGGTACAAGTGTATTTTGTGTCTCATGAAACTTCAAGAAAGGAAATCTAAGAACAATATAACATGACCTAGGCTCATCAAGCTTCCATCCATGGCATTGCCAACATCATCATCGATATCTTTACCAAAATGTGGTGAAGACTAGAAATAGGAGGACTAAAACAATGGAAGAATTCAGTTTTAATGGAACTATTTAAAGAAAACTTGACGATCTATATCAAAACTTTCACAGCCAAATCTATGGCTATAATCACACGCCCCTAATGCACAATCACTTTAGCATTTCCATATTCCCAGTCTTTTTGCATGCCTCCAATTATAGTGACTCTCAAATAATATTTCAAAATAAGCATTCTCGCACCGTTTCACCTACCTTGAACATGACAGAACAAAACTAAGAGAACTTCGAGTCCCTTTGCAAGATAAGCCCGCGAGAATAATTTATATATTAGATAATTCAACACCAAAAATAACAAGTAGTCTTTGACTGGAATGACTATAAGATCATTCGCCACTACCTAGTAAAAACAAAAAAGTGGTTTCAGACAGCTAAGCTAAGACCTTTTGTTGCAACACTAGGCTTGTCGACCTACTTCTATTTTCAACCTAATTATTTAGATGGTAAATAAAAAAAAAAATGCTTCTAGACTAGACTTTTTATACTCGAAAAGGGAAAAAATTCTAGCTTAATTAAACAATCATGTGTCTACTTCCAAGACATGCTCTTCATAGCAACAAAGATAGCTGAAGCAATTAAGCATTCCCAATTTTGATTATGAGAAATGCTTTTTGAATCAACAAATACCGCGGAAGCCATCAAATACTCTAGAGTTTGATTATGGTACATTTTGTCTTAATCAACAAACACCACGGAAGCCATCAAACATTCTCAAGTCTTATTTTAAGACATGCTCCCCGAATCAATGAAGACTGTGAAAGCCATCAAACACTCTTGAGTCTGATTCTAATACATGCTCTGCGAATTAACAAAAACTGCAAAAATCATCAAACTATTCCCAAGACTAATTCCAAGACATGCTTTTTAAATCAACAAAGACCTCAACAGTCATTGTTTAAAAGTCTTATCATGGAATCAACAAAAACACAAGGGTTAGAAGAATACACTTATATTTTCGTTCAAACAAAAGCAAAATACTTAGAAAAATCTTCACAAGTAATAAAGTATAAATAATAATGAATTTTGAGAGATCTATCCTTCACTCACCCAATTATCGAGATAGACAAAGTCTCAAACCTAACTATAGAAACGAAAAAGCGAACATCTATCCTTGGTGACATTCAACTTCAAGAGATCGATCATTCACTCATCCAATTATCTTTCTTTCTAACTGCAAAACAACCTTTTATCATACAATCAAGCTTTGAAACTGGCTCATGTACCATCCTAATGAGCATCCAACTCACTCAAAAATCTAACTCCAAGTATCATTGAAGGCTCGATTGAATGATAAATTGAATATAACGGCACAATGGCAACATTTCTACAAATAGGAATGCCAACACCAACAAAAAAAAAGTTCAAAAATCAAAAATGAAAACATAAAGTAAAAGTCTTCCACATTTATAGATGAAGCAATGGTTTTGATCAAATAAAAATTAATGGCATAGATTAACCAAGAGTTCAAATAAAAGTCTATCTCGATTCCCATGACTATGGAACCAATGAAGTATCAAAAGACATGCAGAAATTGCATAACGTACCTAACTACCCCAACTCCTCAAAAGATAAAAACTTTTTTACCTTCCAAGAATGGGGGAAGAAGATATATAAGCAATATCAAGTTATCTAAGTTTAAAAAAAAAAAAAAAAAAAAAAAAAAACCAATGATATTTTCTATTGGGCAAATTTTGTCTAAAGAAAACAAGATATCTCAAAAATTAAAACAACTAAAGATTTGCAGGGATAGTCTTGGGAATTATAGAGCTCACCTTGGAATTTTCTTTGAGGGGAGTAGGCAAATCAATAGTCCTTTCGGCTAAGAGATAAGATACACCCTCAGCTGGTAGATCAACAATTTGAGAAGAAAGGGTAGTTTCCACACCTTCGCCGTCACGACTTTCTTTATTGTCGCACGACAATTTTAAAAGGGATGCCTCTCAGCCTCAGAAGCATATTTCATCATCATTTCTTTTAATTCCTTTTGCATCTGTTGCTCCCTCCTTTCTACATCAAATCAAGTGGCTAGCATCACAATGACAGTCTCTATTTTCTTGTTATCAGCTAAAGTGGTAAGATAGAGCTCATTCACCCAAACATTTCATGCTCTAATTTCTTTCATTTTTCGAGAAGCTCGGTGTCCAACCTGATTGATGAAAAATACCTCTCTCTCCATCTCTCCTCTACAATCAAGACATCTTGAGCGAATTCTAACAAACATAATAGTAAAACCTAAGAGAAAACCAAATAACTACATGCAAATTGAAAAGATGAAACTTATTGCCAGCATCATTGCAGCACTACATCTAAAGATAGATTAAAGGTGTTGTTTCTCATCTGGCATATCTCCAAATGTGACAGAAAGGCATATCAGCTGACAGTAAGCTTTATTGTCTCTAAAGCACATCCTTTCATGATATGAAACCTCAACCATGCTTCAAAAGACTGCCCTAATTTGATTCGTGCAGGTTTGTTTGTTCGTTGTGCCAGTTTCTTCGAAGGTGGATCATCCATGTTCAAGTCAATTTAACCTTGGTAAACTAACAGCTCGGAAGTCATGGGAACCAACTCTACAGTCAGTTGGGTAACATAAGCAAACAGAAGAGCCAAATGTTCAGCTCTTCAATACTCTTTCGGACAGATTCAGCAACAAAAAAGGTTTGGCATAGGTCCAAAAGCCACAAAAACATTACATCTTAAGCAATCAAGTCATAAAATTGTAACCTCAAGTATGGCATTGAGAGGTATACCAGTTGGGATAGAAGAAGGTTGTTATGGTGAAAATTGATAACTCGCAAGTGCACGAATCAACAAGTAATAAAGTGGTTTTAATAAGAAAACTGATATCAATCCAATAGGAAATAATGTTTCTAATGTTGATAATAAATCAATTGTTAATCAAATTAATAAAAGTAAAAGCAGTTTGTTTGTTCGGTTGATTGCTGTTAAGTAGTAAAGCAATAATTAAATTAAAAGCAAGTGTAAAAAAAAGTCACGGCAGCAATAGAAAGTTCAAGGATTTGATTAAACAAGGATAATGACTTCACCACTATTACTCCTATTTAGCCCTAATGCATGATAGATTCATAAGGTTAACCCCACTTTGACCACAAGTAACTATAAGTTGATTCATCAATGCATTCTAGTCTAGCAAGCACAAGGTATTTAATTATTCCTAATCTAAATACTGAAATTTAAGTCCTAAGACATGCAAACCCTATAAGCTCCTGTTAAAGTTTTCACCAAGGCATGTAATATTCCTATAACCATGTATTTCATTGCCCATCCATATTATATCCCTTATGCCTAAGCCAATATAGTACTAGATCTATCCACCTTTTCATGGAAGCATTAAAAATTACAATGAAATATTAACCATGAATATGAATCAAACTCAAATATGCATTAAAAACTAAATATTCATAATAGGCTTACATCATAATCCTTATAGAAAATTAGTTACATATATCTTTAAGAATAGCCATCAAATATTCTAAAGAAAACATAAATCAAATAACAAAAAGAATTGAGAATAAGGAAACAAATCCAATAGTTTATGGCTGCCAAATTTGGTCTCCAATCTCCCTTCTCTTGCTTCTCCAAAATATGCTTCAAGAACAAGAATGAGATCCTCCATATGTGCTGGCCAAAAATCCCCCTTGATCAAGAAGTAGGGTAGCCGAAATCTTCTATGTAGAAACCCTCAAAAACTGAAATAAAAACCTAGAACCCTAAACCTCTTTGCGGTGTGAATGGTGAACGGTGGAATGACTGTGTAGCCAAATGGTATGTGGCTTAATGGTGAGTGAATGAATGGTTTGTGGCTGAATGGTGAGTGTATTTATAATGCTTCAAGGTGCATGGTATTTATAGGAAATGTTTTAATAGTTAAACTAGGAAAAACCCTAGAGTTATTCTCTAACCCTAGATATTATTCCAATCTAATAGGAGATAATATATTATCACAATTAAATCTCCCATAATTCTTCAATATCGCTGGCCATCTAAGGTTCTTTAGGTCATTGGTGCCTCCCATTCACACTAAGATAAGGCAACATTCCAAATCTCTTTTGGAATCAAATTTATCTTTAATTCTAATTCCTAAATATTATTCCAATTAATATAATTAAAATAATCTAACCTCCCATGTGGCATATGATGTGGCATTGATTGTACACCTGGCTGGAGAGTGATGATGTGGCAGTCCATGCATAGGTGTCATCCTAGTAGGCAAAGACACTTTCCTTTTATATCTTCAATGTACGTCAAGCAGATTACAAATACACTTTGGATGACCAAATGAACTCATAATTTCCTGAATCCAATTGAAAAGGATAATTCTATGTCTTAGCTTTCTAGGAATATCTTGATCGCACAAAATAGACATTGGGAAGGCATTCAATTTCCAATTTCCCCAAGAGAGTGTAAGTCTGCCGCAACTGTTGAAAATGTTGATCTTGTAAATCAAATTAGTACTGACTGGTTGATCCAATGTCAATGAAACTTTACAGAATTAGATTTTAATAAATTGGGAATAAACTGCAACTGAAATTGCACAAAACGTCCAAGTGTAGCTCCAGATATTATTTTCTCAATAAAGACTGTGCAGAAATACAGTAAATTTCAGAATGCCTTTCTTTCTCTAAAAATAGAAAAATACATAAATTCAGTGTTTTTCATTAACAATTAAATCTAAACTAGCCAAAATCCAATATAAAATATGGCATCAAAATAGTAACTTTTATGCCTATCAACGGTTGATGTAAGCCCACAGTGACAAAGTTTGATTCTATCATGACATCTTGAAGATCTTGTCAAAACTGCTCTGTTAGATGATTTAGGGTAAAAAAAGAAAATTAGGCTCGACCACTACTCACCAAAAGTAAAATTCTAGGTCAACTTTCCTAGTATAGAACCACCTAGAGCTTTCACACACCAATCACCCAAAACAAATAAGTATTGATATTTCCTAAATTCTTATTTTGGTGCACTTAGAGCTAGAAGCGATACCTCCCATATGTGCTTTCCATAAGATAATACCACTTAAGAAGAACCCGAGGGAATTCTCCAACTATTAATCATAAGTTCTCCCAAAGCAATATTAAATTGGACAAAAAGAGAGGACGATCTTAAATAAAAGAAGACGAAAAGCCAAGCCCAAATGGCATATTATAAATACTTACTAAACCATTCAGACTAGATGTAACTCTCTCATCGTCCTTAGGGGCAGCAAGGAAAGTTGAGTCCATAATCGAATACTTAAACCTACTATGGGCTCGATCATTAGACCTCTGGATGTAAAGTTCAAAAATGGAAAGATATTTCATTCGTTCATGTTTCCCACCTTTGAGATTTGGATTTTCCCTTGGCCTATGGGTTGAAAAGGCTGACCCAACCTTTTCATGGACATGACTCATCTCCACTAACTCGAGGTCAACTTCTTGGTTAGCCAGAACCATAACATCCTTAACATGACGACTCGCGAGGTTAGCCCAATCTTGTTTGGAATTTTCCCAAGTAGAAGGCAATAAAATAACCATAATAGGCATCTCAACAAGATTAGTCACTCTACTCCTTAGATTAGATTGAATCAAAACAGACAACATAATTTTAAAAACAATTCTAAAAAAGGGTTCTTTAAGTTAACCGCTATAACCATCATTGGTGGAAATACTAGAAGAAGGCAAGGATTTTTCTTCCTCAGAATAATGTTCACCAAAATGATTATAAGCTCGCTCGAGAGTATTGAGGGATTCAAATTTAAACATTCTACCACATTCACAAAAATCGAGAAGAATTACAATCCCAAACAGACTAAAAAGACAAAAAACAAGTATAAAGAATTCAAAAATACTTATAGATTGCAAAGCAACAGTAACCAGGTTTTTGCAAAAAACACGTAAAAGGTGCGAAAAAATTAAGGGGCACTAAAATGCTTGAAGAAAAATCTGAAAGCTACAAGTAGAAGAACATAAAAGTTACCCAAAAAAACACACAACGAAAGCTCGAGAGTCTCACGAAAAGTGAAATGAACTACAAATATTTAAGAAATTTTGAAAAGCGAAGAGTCCTACAAATAAGAGTAAGAAAACTGTAATCAAAATGGAAAGAGAATACCTTGTTATATAAATTCCAATGATCGCAATTAATTTATAAAGGAAAATATAAATGGCCCAAATGAATCTGTAACTGATGCAAAGCGATTGAAAAGACATGTCGTCTTACAAATCAAACTTACCTCTAATAGGTGCCTTCTCATAAAACAAAAATGTGCGACGCATCATTTCACAGGCTTTTATAGCCATGTATTCAAAAGATTAAGCAATGCCAAAAGCGACGACATACCCTTCATTTCTTCTGTGTTTCGAACAATGTTCTAAGTGATATCTTCAAGTGGCGAGGCTAATAGTAGAGGTAAAATAGCTTATCCATAATACATCATCAGAATCATGGAGCATTGGACCTAAACTCCAGTGTTTGAGAGATCCTACAAGACCAAAGTTTAGTAGGATCTACACTAAAATCCAAGACATGCTCATCGACATGTATAAAAGATTGAAAATGTGCTCAGCTCCCAAAACCCTAATCCTTGGAAAGGACAATCTGGAGGATTGATTATAATGTTTTGAAACAGCAGCACAACATGGAATGTTAGCCATTGAAGGATAACACAAAACCAATCATAAACGCCCTATGACACAGACCATGATTCCTCCTAAAATCATAAATGTACCCAAGGACTACACCCATTACAAAACATAGGGTAACTGTCTCAATATATGGCCCGAGCTATATGGAATATGGCGTCTATAAAGAACTAAAATTAAGACCTCTAAAGGTAGGCCTTACTCATTACTCAAAGATCTCCCCTAAAAAGCTTATCAGTGAATATATTACTCACTTGAGCATTTGAATACCTTTGCCCGGTATCACACATGTGCCTAAGAAATTTCTTTGACCTTGTATGTTTTACATATCATTTATCAACGCATTTAGCAAATTCTGGTCATCTTGTGATGAGAGGATTTTATATCTGCGATTTGGTTAAATTTTCCTGACATTTTGTTAGTTTTTAGAATTTTGGTATACTTTTGATTATAATTGGATTTAATTTGTAAAATGATGGAAATATGGTGAACTTTAAAAATTTCTATGTCCTTTGGAGCTATTTTGGTTGCATAAGAGTGTCAATGGATAGACTATAGAGTCTAGGAACTCATCCCTCAGAGCCTAGGTTTTGATGCTTGCTTTTGAATACCATTTTCCTGCACACTAAGAGCCGAGGAGCTCACTATGTAGAGCCTAGGATCTGAAGCTGCTTCATCAGGCCTCATTTTTATGCGTTTTGATAAAACTTTTAGGGCCTAGAGCTGGTTTCATAAAGCCTAGGCACTTTGGACATTTAAATTGCGTTTTGGACACGTGTTTAGGTAATTTTTGTGTCTTTTGGGGATAGCATAAATAGTTTATGATATAGATTTAATAAAGGAGAAGTGGAAGCCACTTAAGGGGAAAATAAGAGGAGAAGTTCAAGGCTTGGAGAAGGATTTTGACTTTGACATTAGTTTTCTTCTCTTTAATCTATGATGCTTAGATTATTTGTTAGGATTTACATTTCTTTAAGTATGAACTAGGTTTTTTTCATTCCTAGGGTTATGATGTAACCAAACTTCAAATACTCTTAACTAGTTGATGTAGAATTCTCCTTATTTAAGTATTCTTTACTTTTCTTCATGACTCTAATTAACTGGTCCTAAATTAGTTGATGAGTTAATTATAATGAAACTGGAATGAGATCCTTAGGTGTTTAATTTAGTTTTACATGATTTGTTAGTTGCTTAAAGAACATTGTACTTATTGAATCTTTAGGTGTTCTCATTCTTATAGAGGAATCTAGAGAATTAGCATTTAAGGATCTTTCTATAATACTTTGAGAGAGATTAGTGGATAACTTAGGATTCTAGACTTTCAGTTAGGATATTAATATAGTTTAATGGACTTGACACTTCAATATGAAAAGGTTTGGTGAAATCAAACACTTTAGGAACTCAAATTGATTGATTTTACTTCTTCTTACAAATTTTAGCAACTTGTTTAGTTTTTTTTTTTATCAATTGCTATTACAAATTTCAAGACTAATTTTGATTATTCAAATAGGATTAGAGTTAGCCTATTATGGTAGTTATAATCAACAAACTCTTGGGTCGATAACCTGAATAGTTTTAATCTCTTTATTACTTGTAAATGACTCGTGCACTTACGAGTTGATTTTGCATAACAAGTTTTTGGCATTGTTCTCTAGGATATTTTTTATTCATTAATCTCAATACTAAGTAATTGTAATTTTAGTTTGCATCTTTCTTTTCCTTTATTTTCAATTGTTTTTTATATATTTATTTCAAGTGTTGTCCAAGTTGTATGAAACGGTCTAAGAGCTACGATTTGAGTCCTATTGATTTTCGGATTTAAAGAACTTGTTATTAGAATCAGAAGGATAGAATAAAAGGAACTAGATAGTTACAGTTCACCATGGTAGATGTACCATATAACATTGATAATAATAGGGCATTAAGGGATTATGCAATGCTGATGGTTATAGATGGTTCAAGGCTATCAAATTAGTGGCTTCCCTAGTGAAAATCCAATTCCTTATATATCTAATCTACCTTTATTGAGTTTTGTGATAGTTTCAAGTTCAATAGGGTTTCTACGGATGATATTCGACTTTGGTTGTTCTATTCTCACTTAAGTTCAAGGCTAAAAGTTGGTTGCAATCTGTACCTTTGGGATTTATCACTCCGTGGGAAGTTCTAACTTAAAAGTTCTTGTCTAAATTTTTCCCTTTAGCTAAAACTGCAATGATGAGAAATGAAATTACCACCTTTACTCAACATGATATGGAGACACCATATTGGGCATATGAGAGATATAAGGATTTGCTTCAGAGATGCACACATCATAGTTTACATGAAAGGTTGCAATTGTGGACCTTTTACAATAGTCTTAGAGATCTCACATACTTTGGTTGATGCGACAGCAACAGGTTCACTCATGAGATGTCTTATGAGTTGTTGGAGGAGATGACGGCCAATGTTTATCAATAGCCTATACAATGGTCAACACTGAAGAAAGTTATGGGAGTCCATGAAGTTGATGCATTTTCATTATTATATGCTCAAGTTGCAACATTGTTGAAGCATATTGGTTCTTTGATCGCCAATGTTATTCACACTCCTTATGAAGTATGTGTGCTATGCAATGGACTGCATTCTAGTACTTAATGTGAATCTGGAAATCCTTTCACTTCATCATCTTAGGAGAATGTGGAGTTTGTTGGGAATTCTAACAAATCAAACAACCTTTTCTCCAATACCTACAATTCGAAATGGCGCAATCAGCCCAACTTCTCTTGGAGGAATAATTAAGGTCCAATGAAGTTTCAAGCTTTTTCACAATCTCAACCTCAATCGTTTCTAAATAAAATTTCTTAGGAGGATGCTCTTGCTCAATTGACTTGAATACTTGTCAATTCAAGGGAAGGACATATTCTACTTTCCAATGGCAAGAGACCGCTATTCAAATCCAAGTGGCATCCATTAGAAATTTGGAAGTACCAATTTGGAAAATTGCTAACATGCTTAGTGCAAGACCACAAAGGTCTTTGCCAAGAAACACAAACACAAATTTGAAAAAGCATGTTAAATCCATCACCTTGTGAAGTGGAAAAGAGTTGGGAAAATTTGTTGTTTATGGACAATTTTTCACTATATGTTCCAAGGATCCCATATCTTCATGGTTTCAAAGGAAAAAGCTGGATAAGCAATTCTCCAAGTTTCTTGATAATTTTTAAAAGCTACATGTCAAATATTATTTCTACTTTTTTGAAAGAAAAACAAGAGGATAAGATATTGTATGTGCTGGAAAAACATAAAACTGCTTTAGGATGGTCAATAACAGACATCAAAGGAATTAGTCTATCTTTTTGTATGCATAAGATCTTGATAAAGGACAATTACAAGCCATCGGTTGAGCATCAAACATAAAAGAATGGTTCGAAAATAAAGTTGTCAAGTGGCTTGATGCGGGGCATTATTTATCCTATTTTGAATAGTCCATGCCTTATTCCAGTTCAACTTGTACCCAATAAAGGTGGTATGACCATTGTTCTTAATGAAAAGAATGAGCTAATTTTGATAAGAACGGTTGCCAGATTAAGAATTTACATTGGTTATACGAAGCTCTATAAGGCGAAAAGAAAAGATCATTTTCCATTGCCTTTCATTAATCAAATGTTAGATAGTTGGCAGGTCATTCTTATTAATGCTACTTGTATGGATATTCAGAGTATAATCAAATTGTTATAATACCGGAAGATCAAAGGAAGATGACTTTCACTTGCCCTTATGGAACATTTGCTTTTCGTCAAATGACATTTGGATTATGTAATGCACCTGCGACATAAATAAAATATATAAATTTTGAAAACAGGATTTCCAGTGCCTTACCTTTTGATGCTTGTTTTGATATCTTCATCAAGTAAAATATATAAATTTTAAAAGACACACTAAAATAACAATCATGATTAAACAAGAATTAAAACATAAATATTTACCTATTCTTCTAGTAAAATGACTAAAAATCTAGGACATAGACAGAATGACCCCACAGCTTCTCCTAGCAATGTAATTTCAAAAAATGGAAAAGATAGGGCTACTTCAGGGCCTAATGGCTCCACAACATTGACCCCCACATTTTCTTCCCCTAATCGTATCCCATGGCAAATAGCTTCTGGATTGGTCGTAGGGTACATCAATCCAGCTGCCAATATATTCTCCCCAGTACATATAGCAAGCTTGCACTGTAGCCCCTGCAAAATAAATTAATAAATTTAAATTAAAACAACAATTAATTAAATTTACATTAAACAACATTATTATAAAATTTTACCTCTACAGGTGTCATGGGATGTACTGGTGCTGGAGGAGAACTGAGATGCTCCTCCTCTTCAGGAATATTAGTGGCCACCTAGATGTTGTTTACATACTGATCAGTCATAAAATCAGGATTAGGGTTGGCCACAAAGTCATCATGTGTCCTGGCCAGCTGTGCCAACAACAATTTATTACTCACTTTGAGGTCTCAAATGACCTCAGAAAGTTGTCTGATGCGCTCATCCTTTGCACTATCCTTTTCTTTTGTTTGTTAGGTTCTTTGTCATGGAAGGTGCCAGTACTCAGTAGGGGTCACCAATTTACCATTTGCCTTTACTCGGCCCTTGTGTTGAGGAGTACCCAACACTTGAGTCAGGATATCATTGGCATAATTGAAATCGATGTTTACCTCCCCAGCATCTACTTTCTTTCTCTCGTAAATCATCCTGTCATATTTATAAAACATGAAAAAATTAATGCAAAAATTGCATAATTAATTAATATAAATGAAGTATGTAAATCACAAAATAATTTGTAATACCATATTTTTTGCAACAGCAGCAGCTTCTGGTGTAAGGAACTTTCACTCTTTATTCGCATAGCCCAACCTCCATAGAGCATCTCAGGAAAGTGGTTCATCCGTGCTCAATCTAAACTACTACATGTCTAGAAAACAAATTAAATTAAAACAAATAAATTTATTAAAATTAAATTAAAACATTTTAACCAAAATGTATATGAAGTTAAACACTTACCTCATTGTACTATGCCAGTGCAAATCCAATACATGATAGACGATGATTATACCGGTTTCTTTTTCTTAATTCTGAGCATTGCTTGTGAAGTTTCTGCAAGATTAAAAATGTACATTAATTACATAACACATTAATTGTAGTTTAATTAAAAGAATTTCACAAGTTGAATTTCTACTTACCGCCCACTCAGGTGTTAATCGCTGCTCTACAAATTTATCACATTGGTCTTGTGCAATGATTTTTTTAAATTTTTTGGGGACGACATCAAAAGATTCCATGACCCCTAATTGTTGGTAAGGGGTGTACAAATTTTGTGTACATAAAGGACTTGAATCTCCTCCATTTTTCAGCACAATCCATCAAAGTCTTGTTCTTCAATGATTCATACTTTTTTAAAATATTCCTACATAAAAAATTATGGTACTATTAATATAATCATAATAACATAAAATTAATTAACCAAATTTTTTTATTAAAACTAAAATGTATTATTACATTTATTGTCTCCCATAATGTATCTTTCAATTCACTTGGAATGTTGTTCCAATTCTTGTAGGTTATCGTTATAATTCCCCGAGTGAAAGTACCTCCACCTCTAGATTGTGCTTGGCTAGCTTTATTCACTCCGACCCCATGCTCGTTGTAGATTATAAGACCAAATTCGCCACTAGCAATTTGTTTACGAATATCGGGTAATTTTGCCGGTCCTCTACCCTTCTTATGCTTCCTAATTGAAGAAGAGTCTTGATCATTAGGGTTAGTTGGAGTCTCATTTGGATCCATATCTACAAAAAATATATGACAATTTCAAATATTTATCAATTAACATTATTAACAATTAACAAAAAAACAAATTAACAAATATAATATACAAGACCAAAAATTAACAAATTAACAATTAATTGTGTTAGGCCCGTCGTAATATCAAATACTTCCAAAATTTTAAACAATTTGCGCCATAACATATATACAAAACCGTCAATTTTAATTGTGTTAGGCCCGTAGTAAAATCAAATACTTTTAAAATTTTAAACAATTCGCGCCATAACATGTATACAAAACCTTTGTTTTTAATTGTATTAGGCCCGTCGTTAAATCAAACAATTACACAATAATTTAAAATGTTAACACAAAACCGTTCATACATATTACACAATATATTCATACATATTATACAAACCCTTCGGCTACATATTTCACCAGATTCGAGCACAATAATGCATTTTTTTAGCACAATAACAAAATACATTCAATATAGTCAAACAAGTTTTCGAGCACAATATATTCAAACTTCAAAATAATTTTCGAGCACAAATAATGCATTTTCACGGTTCAAACATTTGAAACGGGTTCAAATATTCTCACAGGCACAAGCTGAAATTTCACAATTTTAAACCTTGAAATGGTAAAAAAATATATATTCAAGATTGCCAACTACTTACTTAAGTTTTCGAGTTGAAAATACAGTAGATTCCCGTTAAAACGAAGCAGAAATCTGACCACAATGGAGAAGATGAGAAAATGTCGGCAACAGTTTGGGGCTTAGGGTTTCTAGAGAAATGGGGAAAATGAGAGAGAATATGCGTATAATGAAAAAACACAGAGCCAAAACAGCGCCGTTTAAACAAGAACGACGAGCCAGATCAAGAATCGTTGTTTTTACTTAGCGTACACACCGAAAAACAATGCTGTTTTTAGTAAAAATGACAACCCAATGTCCAGGACGGTCGTATTTACGCAACGCTCCAATATAGCGTAGCTTAAGTAAATCGATCCTGGACATGGGACTGTTGTTTTTGCTATTTTTTTTACTTTTAAATTTTTTTAATAATTTTAATTCTTAAATTTTAATATATTTAAAAATACCCAATTAACAATTAAAAAATAAAATATTTAAATTTTTTTAACAAAACCCTAATCAATATAATTATCTTCAATATTTTTATATTGAAAAATTATAAAAAAATTAATAATTTTTAAAGAGTGTTCTAAAACTATAATAGTTTAGAAACATTTAAATTATAAATAATTTAATATAAAGGAAAAAATAAACAGTATATTAATTAAACCAAAGTTATTTATTAAACAAAATGAAACACTAAAAACATTATTCTTTATTTTTAATCCAGATTCCAATACAATCATTATAAACACAAACTTCTTTGCAGTCGTCAGCATCTACAGCGCTCTTTTAATTAGGTACTTGCGTAGCAAATGGAGTGTGAATCAAAGCAATGTCTCCAAATGTATCCCATTCAGAAGATTTGATCTGTGTGTAATGAAGAGTACTTAATGCCATCGACCATTGTGAATCACAAGGATCTTCAACATAAAATACTTGTTTTGCTTGAGAAGCCAAAATAAATGGATTAGATTTGTGACCAAGTTTGTTGAAGTTGACACATGTAAATCCACAATCATCTTTCTTAACACCATGATTGTTGTCAGCTCGATCACATTTGAACACTAGAATTCGAAATTTAATGTAATCCACATCTCATATTTCAACCATTACACCATAGAACGACATATCAGTGAATTTTGGATTGTCTTCTTTTGCACTTGCATACTACATCGTTTCAGCCACCAAGCTTAAGCCGTTATTTTGTGTAACGCGCTTGTTGTCTTTGTCAACTGTATGGTATCGAATTATGTTGATGTCATAGCCTAAATAAGTCCTTACTTCAAAACGTGGTCCCAATGCTATCCATCTCAATGTATGTGACACACTACTATCCGGTTCACTCAATTCATTCTAAATCTGCAAAAACACCACTAGCAATATTAGTAAATGCGTCAACTATTTAATTAATATGACAATGTGTATGAAAACACTAGCTGTGAAAATTTGCAATAAAAGTAACAATTAATTTTAAACTTACTTCATTTAGAACCATGCAATAAAATTGCAATTTTGCTCGTTTTGAAACCATTTTACTTTTCTTGTTTTGTTATGAATATCACACCTCAAACCCTCCATATGTTTCATAAAGCAAACCAAAGTTAAATCAAATGGGAAAACTCATAATGTTAATGACTATAATAAACCAAAATTTAAATAAATATTCAATAAAAACTATGGAGCGTTAAACTTACTAGAAGTAAGGTTGTACTTCGGATGTATTTGAAAGTATGTAGAGACGTACTTGCTCTCATAGGCCATAGGTAATACTGATTCGATTACCACCCTTCAAAGGATCACCAGTATCATCTTTTATACATTGTAGTTCATGGCGGTTAGGTGGGTTCTCAATTGCATGCACACCTTTTGGATACTCGCTACAAAATTTGATTGCTTCATTGGCAATGTAGTTCTCTGCAATGCAACCTTCAAGCGGTAATGATTGGGAACATACCCCTTCAACACTTTCATGTATCTCTGAAACGGATACATCCACTGAAAGTAAACTGTCCCACACAATTGCACTTCTCAAACCAAATGAACAGTTAGATGGAACATTATATCAAAGAAAGATTTTTCAAGTAAACATAATGTCTTCACTAAATCTGTTTGAATAATGTCCAAATTTGAAACATCAACCTCTTTATCCCATAAGAAAAAACAAAATCTCACACTACGCCAAAAACCCTAATAGGCGACGCAAAAATAGCGTCGCTAGTTGTAAACGGCGACGTAAATTCATGTGTCGCGGAAAGGGAAGTCGCCGAAAGTAAAAAAACATTCGCGACGTCTAAAGTGCGTCGCCGTAAAATAAGGATTAAGGCGACGCTCAGCGTTGCTGATAACGGTTATACATTCGCGACGAAAGTGTCGCAGTATCTTCATCAAATCGGCGACGCAAGTGTCTCCGTTTCTCATTGTTTACGCGCACTTTTGGCCTAGAATCGGAGACGCTCGCGTCGCCTTTTCTCCTAGAATCGGAGACGCT